>JADMNH010000005.1:1800000-1974900 GCA_016097115.2 Sporothrix protearum
GGCTGGCAACGGAGGGGTGCAAGTGGGACCGTGTAGACAACTACTGAGTAGAGGAGACAAGAGAGGGGAACTTAACATCAGAGGAGAGGCTTGAGAGGGGCAACAAGGCGGGAGGGTTACGTTCGGGCTGCAATGGGGCGTGTAATTCACAAACCGTGCAGAAAAGAAGGCTTTCAAGTTGGCAAACAAAAAATCTGACAAAAGTGACAAGAGTGACAAGATTCACGAGAGAAGCTGCTGGGGAGCAATACATTAGACGTAATCGTAAACACGGCTCATCCCTTGTAGTTCGTTGGTTTGTCGGCACGGGCGGATCCAGCGCCTCGCAGGAAATCGAAATAAGATATCGAAAGTTCAAAAAAACCGCCATGTTCGTCACTCGTCACCCCTTCATAGTCCAGAGAACCCGCCAAGATTTCGGGTTGAGTGGAGAAAGATTGAAAATAATTGGTGTGCAAAACTGTCGTGGGTATTTTTTTATGCTTTTCAGCTTGTGCGTCGACATATTTTCAAAACATTTTCCCTCTTTTTTCTCGAAAAATGGCGCCCACGGGACAAAGTGGTAGTTGGTGTCGTTTCTCGTCCCGAACTAGGATTCAGAAGCCATGACATAATGACACTGGACGGCGGTGGGCTCTCGTCGCCGCATCGCACAACGTGGGAAAAGCAGAGTGGACTAGAGGATCCCACGAAAAAGCCAAGAGAACGGTCAAAGGGAGCCAAAGCGAGCCCACTGCAACTGTAAGTCTCTAGGCCTCTCTAGCCTCCGGGACGCGGCATGCTGCGGGTGAAAGAGGGGATGAGGGGCGTGCAGCTAGGGTACGTCGGAGTACCAATTGTGTCCACAGGACGTCGTGTTGTGAGGTGGTGACGAAATAGAAGCTCTTTGTCCCGGAACCTGAAACGGGGGAGGCAGAGGCCAAAGGGCCACGATACTCACAGTACATGTACGCATTGTCTACCAGGTTTGCATGCGGACTGGCTGCATGGTCAGCTGGACCACGAATGGCAAGTGCCAAGTGGCCAGCAGGAAGGAGCCAATGAGGAGCAGGCGCGTGCCCAACGTGATTGGCCCAAGATAGTGGATAATAGTGAAGTATGTGAGAGGGCGCAAAGGCGAATTCGGAAGGGACAAAGGAGGGGAAACTACAGTTACGGTTGGAAACAAGAAAGAACAACCCGAGGCCAGAGTCAATGCTCAGACGAGAGGCCGTCGTGGGCTCAAAGAAACTCGCAAAAATAGCCAGGATTGGAAAGACTGAATGGCAAAGAAAACGAGAAAAAATGAGGTACGATGTCTTGCGTCGCCCGCATTCTTTCGTTTGCTTTTTGTGTCCGCAGGACTCATAGTCGCCACGGAAAGGGCGATCAAGCCCAAGCCCTTCAATGTAAGATACGAGTACTAAAGTCCCACACATCTGACATCGCCCCTCACTGATATATCGATTTATTTTGGGCGCGTCTATTCGTGGCCCCTCGTGTTCAGATAAGGGCACACCATTCGCGCCGTATCATCAGGGCTTTTCGTAAGATACCAGGTTTATTTGTTTGGGCTTCTCTTTACGGCGTGAGTCCAATTTGGAAATGCGAGCTGACGACATTGTGCCAGGCAGGTTCGTGCCTTGTTTCGGATCCGTACCGACCGCTTTGCGTGAGCACGTATTTGCCAATCCGAGATGCCGCATATTATGAGTCAGTTGGACACAGGCCATGTCCGTAATATGTACCGCATGTATTCTATTACGGAGCGCGTCGGACTACGTCGCAAGTCACAAAATGCACAAGCCCGGAGCTGTCTAAGATAGACGTCTGAAAGTGTATGCATGACCAACGGTGTATTTGTGGAGCTGTGCGTCTCCGGACGAATACAGAAAGAAGAGCAGTAATAGCCAAAAGAGGAAGTTTGCGCAAGCTTTGGCTAGGCAAACCAGGCAAAACGGAAAGAGCACAACAGCCAAGTGCAAGACAGCAAGACACATTTGCCCATTCCATTGGCTTCCATCGTTGTCGGCCCAGCGCCTTCTTACTGTCTTCGCTCTCTCTGCGACAAGCGAAATCTTTGTTTACGTATGGCAAGGGCAACTGTTGCGCACCCATCCATTGATCGACTCTGTCCATTCCAGGTTGTGATATACCCCCTTCTCTGTGCCCTCCGTCCTTTTTGCCCTGCCCTATCCCTTCTCTTTTTGTGCGATCAGTAGCTCGTCGAAAATATGGCCCTCTAACAAGTCACTAAAAACGCGTCGAGATAACAAACCACTCCCAATTTAACAGACCTTGCCCTGGCACGATGATAACAATCAACCCACGCGTTTTTCGAAAATGGCGTGTGGGTTGCGCACAAAAAAAATGAGACATATAAAATAGAACAAAAAATAGATACAAACGGTACAAGCCGATCGATCAGGACTCGGAAATGGAGTCCGTCCAAGAAACTAGAGAATATGACCCCCCGTGTCGTCGCGAAAGTCTTATCAGTTGCACACTTTAGGCTCCTTTGATGCCCTCTTTTGCGTCGTTTCGCTCTGGGGAAGAGGGGGCGCGTGGAGAACTGGAGCCTTGCAAAAAAGGCAAGGACGACGGACAGCCGGCGCTGCGGCAGTGCCTACCGACTTCCCTTTCAGGGCGCTTACAACGAGTGACCAGCGAGCGACTGCTGGAGAGTTAGCGGAAGGGGCGCGTCGTCAGGCCAAATACAGGCAAGATAGGGGCGTCGCGCTAACAGCAAAAAGGGCCACTTTAGGTAATGAGGTAGCCTCGCAGCCCTCGCTCCTGCCTTTTGCTGCCTTGTGCGCAGGGCAGCCATTTCCGCTTCCGGTTTCACCCCCCTCTCGTCATTGTCTCTTGACTTTCAGCGCCTTCCTTTCCATATCCGCACGCCCCTGCGCCTTCCTTTGCATTTCGCAGGCCCCTTCCCCCTTTGTGACTTTTGAGAGATCTTTGTCACTGGAACGAGCGCCGTCAACCCTAAACTAGAAATTGTGTTGCTGGCGCAAGACAGAGCCAGCCAAACAACGCACGCACCACACACACACTTTCCCTCCCTCGCTCGCTCGCTCCTTCTCACACAGCCAGGCGCAAACATTCGCAAAGGGAAAGCGCGGGCCACGCCCCCCAGTTACAGGCCCAACGTGGAAGGGTTGGCAGCTCCCTTCATAACCGGTGATGCCCGCACCCTCTTCCTGGTCTTCCTTTTTCTTTTCCTTCCTCTCTCCAAAGCAAACAACAACAACAGAAACAACATCAAACGTTTTATCCATCGAGAGTCATCTCCTTGTCACAGTCCGATAGCCGCACATCGGTTCCCCTGCCCTTCCGCTACGCCCATTTCTCTATCTTTGCCTCTGCAAGCTCCTTTTCTGCCGCCGTGTTATTCGCCCCCCGGCTTCGGATTCTATCGTTTCCTGTGAGTGACTCAACCTACGCGCGCCGCGTCGAAGGCGCACGCTTCCACCATCATTTGCCCCCGTCCATCGCGACGGCTGCCTCGTCGTAGCCTTGTGGCTGCTGCAGTATATCATATACTCCACCGTCGTCATCTTTGCTTCTTATATTTGTCTTTTTCCATCTCTTTCCCACCCACACGTCCCTGTCTTATCAGCTGGCCGTGCATCAACCATATTTGCATCAGCGACTAACACGCTTCCCGCGTCGCAGTCCAGAAACGGTTCTTTCAATACGACAATCCCACACATATACACGGCCCACGGCACAGTCGTCGCTATCGACCGACGCACAAGCAGAGCTTTTTGCATCAACCTTTTGCCTATCAAAGAAAGAGAAAGCGCAAAGCAACTCGCAACTATGGCAGCTGCAACCGAACGCGGTATCCAAGCGACCTCCCCCCGAGACACCTTCACTGGTGTAGCGGCCCGGAGTGTCCCTGTGACTCGAACCCACCCCACCCCCTTCCTACTCCGCCCAACTCCATATCACCAGCGCTGCCGCCGCACGGGCTCAAGGCTCAGTTGCAGAAGGCGGCCAAGCTAGAGCCGATCGATTCCGACCTAGACTTGCACGATCTCAGTGACGACTACGGCGCGGCCACCAACGCCAACCGTGGAGGCGTTGCCGCCCTTGCTACTGCGGCAGCAGCGGCGCGGGCGTCTTCGAGCGGCATTGGCTCGCCGCCTCTCGACTCGTCCGATGCGATCTCGCCAGCCATGCTGGCCAAGTTTCACCTGCCTGAGATCTTGCTGAACCATGGCCCGTTGGCCATCCGGTATATCATCGGACACCTTACGGCTTCAGTGCCCGGGTTCTCCTTTATACCACCAGCAAAGTCTCGGAGATTGGTCGTTGCGGCGTTGGAGGGACGAGGAAATGGGGTTGACGGCGGGATGGGTGGACTGGAGGGCGACATAGAGTTCCAGAAGGTGAGCTGGGGAGTTTGGGGGGCCAGACGCGTTGGTGGGGGCGCCCGGCAACTGGCGCCACCACCAACAGTACACGGTTCGCTGGGAATCCCATCGCCGGCGGAAGTGGAGGCGGAAGTGGAGGAGGCCTCGGTGTGGACCGGCTTCGGCAACACGCCGAAGGGTCTGGCGCCCTTTACAGGACCGCGGACCTTAGAAACAACAACAACAGCAACAACCGAAACAACAACCGGAACATGAACGTGGCGGAGGACGAGGCTGACAGAATGTCCATGGACGAGGACGAGGACGGCTCCGCCTCCGCTTCGTGTTCTGAAGCCCCCGACGAAGACATGATGATGGACGACGACCCGGATGACCTCACAGATGACGAAGATTGGGGTGCCGTGGGTGCAGCAGCACTCCGTGCAGAGTCCTACTCCAACTCTGCGGCCGCAGGCCGGTTTGGCAGCCCCATGTTCATGTCATCACGTCCATACGGCTCTTTCAGCATGGGCAATTTCGCTGGCACAGCAGGCAGCAGGACGCACTTCTCGTTCAGCGCCAGTGCGCGGGCCACCAGCCCTCAACAACAAACTACCCTGGCAGCAACGGGTTTCAGTGCCTTGCAGGGTACCTCGGACGAACAAGAACGGGAGGCTATTGAGGGCCTTCTTCGTCTTGGGTCTGTATAACATCTATCACATACGACGGCGTTTTTTCTCTTCTTTGAAGTTTTTTTTTAATGGCGGAGCACTTTGCTGGGCGAGTTCATCTTCTCTTCTTTCTGTTTTATTTTCCCCCTTTTCTCTTCCATTCATATCACCCCACACTTCGTCACCTCACCATTCACTCTCATCACTTCTCTCCTCTTTTGCCACACTCTTTACTTTTCACATACTCAATTCTTATTATGGGTCTTGAAGCTTTTTTTTCTTCGGTTTCGGGATATTATATGGACTCTCATTTTGAGGAAAGGAAACAGCAGGTTATGGGAAAAGGGAGGCATGGGACTCGCCATGGAATTTGGCAAATAGGAATCAGGAAATCACGGCAACACCAAGACAAGACACTACTTGAACGAACCATCCATGGATTGGCACCCTTCAAGCATGCACAACTACGAGGCTGTCACTTTGGAACTGCTGGAACTGCTGTGTGGGCAACCATTACATGGTGCCAAACAGCGTTTCCCTCTGGATACGGCAGATTGTTCTTTCACCCGAGACGGCAGGAGCGATCCAGCTTCTACTGGCATCGTAACACACCTCAACTGGAGAGCACCCTCAGTCTGCTTATGGATATCTTCTATCGTCTTTATCCCTTGGATACGTCCTGGTCTGCCTTCTTCCGGTTTCTCTTCTTTTCATTGGTTTTGTGCGCTCCCTGGATTTATATGGAATGCACATTCACGACACATTTTACACGACACAACACAGCATATACCCCCTTTACAACATCAACACACACATATATATCAACTATCCAACAACATCACGGGATACGGGGCATTTCCTCAACGACTTCAACACTCGGGGGCCCACGATATCAGGCTCTACTCGACCGGATTGGACTGCTACACGGCTGACTGTCAGCCGTGTAGCGCAGAGCGCCAGCGACGCTCCCTGGCAGACTCTTATATATCGCGGCTTTCTGCTCGACAACGGAGAGATTGACGTTGTCTCCACGGCATCTGGTTGTCCGCAAGGGCATAGGTTTCAGGTTTAATTTTTTTTCCTTTTTGGGAAGGCGTCGCCAAGACGATGCTGGATTTTGTTTGGAAGTGTGGGAAAGCATGGATTTTCTGTATTTATGGAATATCTTTTCCTGTTTTGAAACCAGACTGCCGAGCTATTTGAGGGTATCAGGTCAGGCTTGGGTCTTTGTTTCTGTTCTCTCCCTTATGGAGGAAGATCTTTGCTGCACAGAAATACAAACTGAACGGCCGTTTCGACCCAAACCAATTTTTTCACTCGGTCATGCTGTGCGGTCTGATATGCAATCGCTTGTATGCTATATCAACGCAATAGAATGCGGTTCTACAGAGCATCTACACTTTGTTTAAGCCGTGGATTCCATTGCTAGTCCTTCGTAGCAAGAAAGAGTTGACCACGGCTACAGGAGATGCAAGATGCCGGGTTGGCAATCTCACGACTCACGAGTCAAGAAAGAAGTCAAGAAAGACCCAAGACGCGCCATTTCGAGGTGAGGTAAGCTGGTAAGAAGGTGAGATACACGTGCCAGTAGTCAAAATATTAGACAAGAAGGCTGTGCAGATTGGGCGCTCAGCCGATCGCAACGTAGTTTAGTCTGTCTGTTGCGCAATGGGGTCCAGCTCGCCCAGCTCGCCCAGAATGCCAAGCTTGCCAAGCTTGCCCAGACTGCCCAGACTGCCCAGCCTTTATTCACTTGGCATCAAGCCACCAGGCCCGAGTAAATAAATACCAGAGCAAAGAGAAAAAGGCACGCAGAGCACAACGTGCTGGCCTTTAAAATAGAAATCTCTACTTCATGCTTCGTATTTTGTACGTGCACAGATAAAATCAACAGATATCGACCTGCGCACGGCAGAAGGCGTCAAAGTCCTCTCCAAGGCGTCAAAGTTTTCTCGGACAGGGTCAAGATAAACGAAGGCGCAAAGGGAAGGTTGCAAGCCGATGGTACCTCACAGACGAAGAGCAGAAGAACAACTCAAAAACTAACTGTACTGTGTACATCGTAAAGAGCTCAAACTGAAAACGAGAGAAAGCGCCACGGGGGGACACGCAAAGGAAAACGTGGTGAGATTTGTGGGAAATGCCAAGGCGCCCAGGGGACCCCAAGGGACAGCGAAGCGCATGTCATCTTTGGAGCAATGTACATGTACATGTTCTACGGACAAGAAAGTCTCAAAAGTCTGGGCACGGGAAGGCATCTTCGCATGTGAGCGTGTGCCCAGACAACCTAAAAAGTCGTGCCCAGGACGGAAGGGGAGGCGATTTGTGTTCGAAGGAGTCTATGTTGTCTGGGGGTGGGCTGTGAAGTCTTGGTATTGCGATTCTAGCGGAAAGAGGGACGCTTGTTCTCCTTGTTGAGGAGCGAAAGAGTCGCAAAGCTGCAAAGCAAAGACGCCGTTCAACCTTTTCCTGACTTTCTTCCGTTGGCACGTTTTTTATTGCGTTGAGGCTCGCCAGGGCGTTGGGCGAATAAAAAGGCGTACAGCGTACAAGCGACATAGTATGAGTATAATTAATGACAATAAGGATGAAGCACAAGTACATGGTACTTTTTAACGTAATTTTGCCCTGAGAAACGGCTGTCGACTGTCCGCCTGTCACAGTTGGCGGCGGGGATTCAACGGCGGCAACAAAAAACAAAACGATCAACGGGAAAGAATGAACTGCATACAGATCATCGCATCTTACTACTACTCTCCCGACCTCCGCCGAGACCTCATCTCTCAACCAGCCCACAGCCATTAGAAAGAGTAAAAAAAAATAGCAGACCCCGCGACGCCCCCGTCAACAGGTGTTCCGCCCCGCGCCTGGCCTACATACGCATATCGCGATATCACCTCCTTCTCTTGCCCGACAAAACTCGACTCATTCGTAATCGGTTTCGACACGCAAACCTTCCGACGCAAGCTGTAGATACAGGGGGTACAGTCGCAAGTCGTAACAGGCGCCGAGGATTTTCATGGAGCACGCATTGTGTGAGAGTCTGGAACACACGGAAGGAGTACGGAGTACTGGAGCATGGAATGCAAAAAGTAAAGGAACGCCCAACAGTCACGACACCAGAAGGCCAGGCCGACTGCCCTCGGTGGTGGAGAAGTGCCAAGACTTTTATGAAAACGCCAAGCGTTAGCCAAGGCTTGGCATGTCTTGGCAATGATGTTCTGAGCCCAAAAGGTACTTATTCTAGTGCGGCTTCTTGTGGTATAAAGAGGTAGTCTCGGGCCTGTCTACCTGCCGACGCAGTCACTCGATAAGCCAGCCAATGATAGACTGACTAGGAATCCGAGCCCCCGACTTGCCAAGACCGCCAAGACCGCCAAGACCAATAACGAACGGAGGGAAAAAATAACAACTGGCGAAAGGAGACAAGCAACACAAAGGAAGTACGCACAGCGCAGGCGTGAAGAGGGCCTGGAAGCCGTACGAACGAAAAGAACATCTGCATTTCCTCAGGTCAAATGAATAGAAAAGAAACATACGGCGCCCTCCTCTGCTTTTTCTCTGTTCCTGTTTCCTCTTTTTCTCTCCTTCTTCTCTCAAACGTAACTTTTTTTTTTCTTCTTTTCGCATACGACCAAACATCACGAATAAGAAGGCACAAAGTGTGCTGCACATTTGCCCTTCTCTGTTTCCCGCCTATTACACCCGCCTGCACCTGCCTGGTTTAGTACCGCCGCCACCTTTTATTATCGCCGCCATTTGGTTCACTTACTGTGCAGCCACGGCCGTTGATCGACCAGTTTTACACAGCCTCGGTGACAAAGAAACTCTGTGGCAAATACACAAATATCAAAGTGATCTCGGGACACTTTCTTTTTTTATTGTGTCTTTTCGATTTTTTTTTCTTATATTCCTTCACACATTCAGTCTTTAGAGCCTTTCTTTTTTTTATCTTTCTCACAGTCGCTCTTTCCTTGGCTCGTTTCCTATCTCAACGTCCATTGCTCGATCACCAAACGGGAAAGTGCATCCCAACAACACAACTTAGTCAGGCTCCAAAACGTGCCTGCAACTGCTCCTGACAAACACTCAGGGGAAATCGTCAACGGTTTTCACAACTGCCGGAATTGACACATTTATTCTTACTCCGCATCCTCTTCCCATATCAATCATGTCCATGTCATCTGCAACGGACAACCGCTCGTCGGTCTCGAGCGGCAACACCCCGGTCCCGGCTGCTTCCTCGGCCAACACCACGCCCCAGTCTCGTCTTCGGTGCCCGCCACCAGCAGCAGCAGTAGCGAAGACAACCTTGTCTGCCGCTGGAGCCAGTGCAGCGAGCGCTTCACTACACCCGAGATTCTTTACGTATGTATCCACTGCGGACTTGATCCGTTTCTATTTACCAGTGCAAGGGCTTTCACTAACAAATCAGGACCACATCTGCGAGCGTCATGTTGGCCGCAAGAGCACCAACAACCTCAATCTGACGTGCCAGTGGAACCAGTGCCGCACGACGACTGTCAAGCGTGACCACATCACGTCGCACATCCGTGTTCATGTGCCCCTAAAGCCTCATAAGTGTGACTTTTGTGGCAAGACGTTCAAGCGGCCACAGGATCTCAAGAAGCACGTCAAGACACATGCCGATGACTCGGTCCTGGCACCAAGACCGGGCCAGGATCCCACCGGCGGCATGGGCTCTTCGTACCGGACGCATTCGAGTAAGTTGGATAGAGCAGCCTGTTTGTCTTATGACTTTACCTGATTTTTTTGTCTTTTTTCTTTCATTTTGTGTAGAGAAACACTCGGCTTGACATGCCATAGCGTCCAGCAGCTACTACGACCACAACGGCCACATTCGCACAAATCCTTCCGCCTTTAACCAGCCGCACCAGGGTGGCGGGCATGCCGGCTACTACGCCCGCAGCCTGCCTATGGCAACGGACTTTACTTCCCTCCGGCCCTGAACCCCCGCAGCGACGGCTTCATGAGCGGCCATCACCACAGCCACCAGCCGCAGCACCACCACCACCAGGCACAGCACCATCAGCAGCATCAACGCACCGCAGCACCACATGGCCAGCGGTCCTGCTGATGTTGGCCATGGCGGCTACCCCAGCGCCGCAATCACGATGTGCTCAACGACTTCTTTGGCTCTCTCAAGCGCGGCCACATCGACCCGTCTTCATACGCCCAGGTCGGCCGCTCACTGATGCCTCTGCAGACCGGCGGTGCCGCTGGTGGCGGCGGTGGTGTTGCGACGGAGTTCATGCCGCAGCCGCCTCATCTGCTTGCTTCGGCTGCCCAGCAACAGCAGCACAACCCCATGGCTCAGCACTACTTCCTGCCGCCCATCCCCAACTTGCGGACCAAGAACGACCTTGAGGAGATGGATGTGCTGCTGGAGCAGATGCAGACTACCATCTACGACAACTCGGGCACCTCGCCGACGCCAAACACACACGCGTTCGACCTGCGCAACAACCCGTCGCCGCTGGCACGCGCCCACCCTCGTCAACGATCACTACGCCAACGCTGCTGTCTCGGCTGCACACATGCCCTCGCCCTGACTGCCCTCTCGCACTCTCAGAGCGGCGGTTCGCCGGCTGTGACTCCTCCGTCCAGCGGTGGCTCGTACACGTCGGGCCACTCGCCTAGCGCTTCCAGCACTGGCATGTCTCCCTCGTCGCGCCAGGCGCCGGCTGTCATGGCCACCTCGGCTGCCGGCACCATTGCGTACCCGCACCTGCCTACGTCGAGCGGCGTTGCCTACCCCGGCTCGGCTGCACCGACCACCCTGGGCTCCAGCTTCGGCCATGAGGACCGCCCTCACCGCGGCAGTATACTGCAGAGCGCCAGCCGCAAGGTCCGCCCCGAGGAGGACGATCGCCGCCAGGAGAGACGGGGCTCTGGCTCCAAAGAGGGCGCGAGCTCGCCGTCGGCTGCCTCGGACACCAGCAGCGAGCCCGAGTCGTACGACCAGTGGCTCAACAACGTGCGCATGATTGAGTCGCTGCGTGACTACATCAAGACGCGCCTGACGCGCCAGGAGTACGACCCGTCTCGCGACTCACGCGACTCTCGTGACATGCCTGCCTACGGCCGCGGCCGGGATCTGCCTGAGCCTCCAATCTCGACACGTCTGCCGTCGCTCAAGTCGGTCAGCGAGGCGCCCCCGCGCCCCTGTACCCGACTCTGCGTCTGTCGGAGTGAGACAGTGTCTGCAGGGGTTTGATGTATTCGCCTGTGATGTGAACCATGTTTTGTATTTTTTGTCTTGTCTCGGTGTTTATGGTTATATCGGTCCTATATACTCTGTACAAACGTCACATTTGATGTTCATAACGGACACTTTTTCATACTCTGTTTCGCGCTTCTCAATCATGCTTTTTGTCATCCTTTTTGTCATGCTTTTTTTTTCAAACCTCTACTCTTCTTATATCCCCAATTTCGGTTGCCGATTTTCTTGCTTTGGGAGTAACCACGGTACAAGGATGTTTATCTCGATAGGGGGACCAGTGCAATTTCAGTCTGCTTTTTTAAAAATTCTAAAAGTGCATGGAACAAAACTTTCACATATATTCATCTCCATAGCAATCTCCAAAAAAACAGAATTTATTTATTGCCGTTCCAAATTATCGCTCTAGATTTCCCTTCTATGCTTTTTATGTGACAAATGTCTACCACTTGTATGACCTTATGTGTACTTATGTGTACTTTACTCCTACACCTTTTTCGCCTCTTCTGCCGCCTCGTTTCGGCACCGTTGGCACATGCAGGCACCGCCCAGACTGCCACTTGCCCACTCCCGTCGCAGCTGCACAGGCAGGTCCACATCGCAATAGTGGTTCAGGATCTCTTGGCCAGCCTCGATGCGCCAGGCCGCTTCGCAGTGCTATTGGGGCCCAAGTTTACACGCTCCTCGCGTGCCCACAAAACCATTCGTCCACCCATTCCAGGTCACATTGGGATCGCAGTCGTGGTTCGCCAAGCACCACAACGGGTGCACAGCGGCCACGTCGGGGCGGCCATCACGCCGGCTCTTGCGTGCCGAGGCCGTGCCGCGGAATTTGCTGTAGCACGAGTTGAGTACCCAAAGGTCGTAGTGAGCTAGGTCAGCAAAGACGTCCAAGTCCATCTTTTCGAGGATATGCAGCGGGGTGGCAATGTTGGCCTCAAAGCTAAAGGGCAGCGACCAAGCGGCTGGCGGGATGCCGCCGGCAGCGGCCATGGCAACAACGTGAGGCGAAGACGGCGACACAACAGAGCCACTGTCGGCACCGGCATTCGCATGCGGCGGCACAAAGTCGCCCCAAATGTACTTGATCTCGTCGACCTCGAGCGGGTGGATTTCCTGGTGGGTGGCCATGGCCAGCAGACGTGCCAGAAGCAGCACGTAAAGAGCATCATCGGCATCACGGGCGTCTTCCGGGTCCTTGGCGATGGAGTCGACATCGGTCTCGCACACGGCCGGATGGTATTTCTCCAGTGCCTGCTCAAAGCAAAACTCGTCACAAAAGACGGTATCGTAGCAGTCGGGACAGGCAACGGGTGCAGCCACCAGCTCGTCTTCATCGCTGTCGGCATCGCCTCTCGCTGCTCTAGCGCTCGTCTTCTTCTTCTTCGTCGTCTTCTTCTTGCCAACCTCGGCCAGCGTAGGCAGCTCCGTACCGCAGGCATCGCATGCTGACTCTTGAGGCGGTTGTTGGCCGTCAGCAGGGAGTACTCCTTCAACACGGCCTCGCCTGCTGCAATGGGCTCCTTGGCAAAGACACCCAGCTGCCAGCAGGTCGGAATCGCGCCACCAGCAGTGGTGTCCTTGTCCTCCTCGTCCTTCTCGGTCAAGATGGGGAGCTCCGTCGCACGCACTTCGCACTTGGGCGCCGCGCGTGAGAGCTCGTCATTGAGAAACGCCAGCGACTCGGCCGAGAAGCGGTCTGGCTCGTAGGTATTCCAAGGATACACTTCACGACGCACCAGGCCACGGTCCGGCAGGTCTGTCGGATTGTACTCGAACGAGGCATCGTCAGCCTTACCGTACCGTTTGCGGGCAGCCGTGTCGATGAGGGTCTTGGTCTGCTGCAGGTCCTTGTCGTCGGCATCTGCCGCCAGACCACGCTCACAGAAAGTGTGCGCACTGCGCAGACAGCCGCACAACAAAAGATTGAGGGACAGAATTTGGTAGCAGCGGATGGCCGCCATAAATGCCAGCTTGCGGCATGCTTCAAGCTCTGCGGTCTCGTCCGAGTCTGGCGAGATAGACAGTGCTGCCACTCCAGAAGCGAGTTCTGAAGCGGCACCTTTCTGGAGAAAATCGGGCAAGGCCTTCTCGCCCGCCACATACGGCGACACAGCCTCGTGCGTCTGATCATGGTACTCGAAGCTCTCGTCACTGATCTCGTCCGTCAGCAACAATGCTCGGTACGCATCGCCAGCAGCTAGGTCGGGGTAGGCCAAGTCAGCGTAGACAGCGGCACGGCGCAAGTAGAGAAGGATATCATAAGAGCTCCCAGCAAGCTCATCCGTCAACTCCTGACGCGTCTCCAACAGGCCGGCGACACGAGAGCCTGCAGGCGGCCAGCCGGCAGCGGTCGAGTTTGCCATGGCGGTAAACGTGGTTGGCGAAGATATCAAGAGGGGTTATTGTGGAAATCAAAGGGGTGGCCAGCACTCCTGGTGGTCCGCCGTTGGTTTCCCAGGCCTTCGATTTGTCGCAAAATATCGTGTATGGATAAGTTCAGCAGCCCTTCGAGAAATAAGAGGTGTGTGATTGATGTTTTGTTGTTAGTCGTTCATAAAGGGCAATTTTGAGGATGTTTGAGTTTTGCGGCTAAATTTTTTGACAGGCAGAAATATTTTAAAGCTGCATCGACGCCTAAACTGGTCGCGCCTGCCTCTACAAAGCCAGAATATCGCCCCTTCCATTGTTACCGCCTTCCACCTTTATTTTATCAAACAAGACGACAAATTTATTTATTCAACATTCAGTCATATTACATTTGTGAGCTTGATACTCGGTTTTTTTTGAGATAAAAAATGTACATATATACATCAAAGTTGCAGAAAACTCCATGATTAATTGTCATATTTCTGCATATTTTTGATTGACCTATCGAGCTTTTGTCCAAAACACGCCATGATGTTTCATGAAGATGACAACAAGCACTTCACAAAATTGAAAAAAATCTGGCTCTAATGTTTTGCTTGCTTCCCCATCTGGTCTCGACACCGACAACACCCTTTAATTGCTCGTCGAACCGCGCAAGTCGCTGAGACCATTGACATAGTACGCCGGCACAGCAACAGCATCGGCCTTCTCCCAGTCCTCTTTTTTGTTCACACCCGTCAGCACGGCCAGCGTGCCGCCCAGGTGGCCCTCGATGCCAAACTGAATGTCCGTATTGAGACGGTCACCAATCATGCAAGTACGCGAGCGGTCCAGCTGGAACTTGCCCTCGACGGCGTCCATCATGGCCTGGCTGGGCTTGCCGAGGGCCAGCGGCTGCTCACCCGTCATGTTGGACAGGGCAACGACAGACGCCGAGCCGGCACCGGGAAAGAAGCTGTGGCACATTGGCAGGGTGCTGTCGAGGTTGGTCGCCAAAAACACGGCCTTGCCCTCCTTCTTTTGGGCGTCGTCACCCTTCACGTGGTTGCCCCGCAGATAACCGTGGGCGTGGGCGAGCTTGTAGTAGTTGACGTGGAAATCGAGGCCGGCCAGGACGACGCCGACGTCTGGGTCGAGGCTAGAGCCGTTGGCAATGCCGACAAAGTCCTCGGGGTCCATGCCGAGCTTGCGGTAGGCCGGGTCGGTGCCGCCAATGTAGGGAACGCCCTCACTCTCGAGCTCGGCCTCAATACCGGCCTCGCCCAGGACAAAGACCTTGTTGCGGGGGGCCTGCAGCTTGAGGATGCGCGAGATGTAGATGGCGGCCGAGTAGGACGAGCCAAAGATGTCCTCAATCTGGCACGGGATGCCCTTGGAGGACAGCTTGGCGTGGTACTCTTTGCGGCGGACTTTGTCGAGTTGTTTGTCACGAAGACTGTGCGTTTGCCTGGAGAAGGGTGTCAGAGCAACATGACAAGGCCCCTGCATCGATATAAACCACCTAGGAGAATCTACGAATCTACATACCCTTGTTTTGGAGCAGCTGGATCGTTTCTGGGATGCCATCAAAGACGTGGTCGCCAGACCATAATACACCTATGTCCTGTAAGTCTATGCCCTCCATAGAGTGCAGTTTATGGCAGACATTTGAGGTTCATACCATCGCAGTCAATGAGAAATGTCTGTACACGTTAGATAGGATCTGGCAAGGCTGCATTGCATCGATGCACAGCGACTTACGTCAAACTTGTCGAGGAACTCGTTGGTGGCGGAAGAGTCGCCGCTCAGAAACTTGGGACCGGCCATGTTGTGAGGTAGCGGACGCAAACGAGGGAGCTGGCGTGTAAGGAGAAAGAGTGTGGTTAATCGAGAAAGGAACGTGATTTGCAACTGTTTCGCTTGACAGTTCTGACAGGTTTGACGTCATCTGCCAAGTCGCAAAGTGTGGGAAATATCGCAAATGGCTCACAGAGACGACGGAGCCCAGCGCGCCGCAATCGCTGCCCCCCCCCTCCGGTAGTAAGATTACCTGCCTCGCCAGCCTAGACACTATGTATCTAAGTTTCGCGGGTCGCAACTGCCCCCAAAAAGTCCGCCTTTGTCCCACTAGCGGCGGCCGCGATTTCACGCTGTGGGCATTATGGACCTCGTTTATGACTCCCATGCCGTCATCGTCGCGTTCGGTATATAAAAATGTGCAATGCAGAATCTTGATGAGGATCCGGGTTGCTATGCAGCAGAAAGAGAAACTGGCTGATTGGAAAATGGCGTTGAGCGTTTTGTCCAGCTGCAAAAGCACCTTATCGGGGCGCTACTCTGTGATACTATATAAATCGTGTTAGTGGGCCCTCTGGAAAAAACGTGACAGGTCCATTAGTCTAGTGGTTAGGACACTGGATTTTGATTTCTTCACGGCTTTCATTCCAGGAACGCCGGTTCGAGTCCGGCATGGACCTTTTTAAATACGAACCTGTAGATTTCCCTTTTTGTCTTTTTTAAATCTTCTTTTTAGATATTTGAATTGCCGTTTACATATAATCAGATCAACTCAGATCGTTTGTCTTCGTCCCATTTGTTTTTTGTCCACGTTTTACTTCGTTTATGGCCCACTCGCTATGATTGATAGACGGGGTATGTTTTCTTAAGAGGCAGAATCCACGTCAAACGATGCCGTTCGCGCCTGCCTTACAGTTGATATGGACCAAAAGGCACCTGCGCTTATCTTCATCCCAGTTGTTATCACAAGCATAGGGACTGAGGGATCATCGGGACTGAGGGATCATCGAGCCTTTGTGGACTTACGAGCCTGAGCCTATCCAGATCGACCAGATCTTATCCCAAGCTCCTGGTCTGTCGAATGCAAAAAGACCTAGTCTCCCAGTGTATTCGCCAAACCAAGTCTCGGGCCCATTTTGGTCGCCACACAGTTGAGCTTTGTCCGATACATAGAAGCTAAGGCTACGTGCAAGATTGTCTCGCATAAATCAGGAGAAACGGGCTGGCAATGATCTGTCTGGCGCCGATGGGCCGTGGCGACGGCGGGCAAAAAAAAAAAAGAAAAGTAAAAGGAACAGGAAATAAGAATTCCGCATTCCGGGGCGGCTTTACCGGCGCCTGGCGGATCTGCAGGCAATCGGCGGTCGCTATCGCAATTGTCGCAGCGTTCCGCGTTATCGGAGAAGGCGAACGAAGTGGACATTCTTGCAGGGCCACTTTCACTTTCTACTGCCCCTAAGGCTTTAAATTGAAGGAGAGGCGATGACGCAATGGACCGCGTGCTGGGGAGTGAGCGACAGGGCAGTATTATGCACAGAACAAAGAGAAAAAGGTCGGCCCTGAGAGGCTGAATGCCGACGCCTTTGATCATAGGCCCTGCTTTCTTTATCTCCTTTTCTCTCTTTTCTCTCTTTTCTCCTTTTCTTTCTTTTCTCTTGTTTAACAAAGGACTTGTTCTGGCCATGACATTGAAGCATCGTATTTGGCCCCGTCTCACGGCCCTTACATCGCAAGTACAACCGCCTGCATCGTTGTTTCCACGTCTGGTCTCTGCGCTGGACGGATGGCTAAACCTGCCAGGCAGGAGCGACTGACCGAGGATGTGTGTACCTGCCTGACAGGCAGGGACATACACTACCAGCCAATTGCTATTGCTGGTTGAAAACTAGCCAGCCGAGTCCCTTCTTGGATAGACGTCTGTCACGATTGACCTTGTCCTCTAATACTGGTTGGCCTGTACGCATACACGGTCCGCCGGGTACGGCGTGGTGTGCGTTCCTTGCCAATTCAAAGTACCGCGTACAGATACGCAATGGATCTCACTTTTTGGTAGAACTAGTCTACGGCAGGAGGGAAAGACTCAGTTCGCGCTCTTTCCGGATTCCATTACCATTCCTACGTAACTTTCAGCTATATTTATGTCCGTTCTTGCCCTGTTTCCGTCGCCTTTGGCGCCGTCAAATAACTCGCTCCTTCCCGTTTTGCCGCCCCGCGAAGCCCTGTCCACGCCGGCAGGAGGCAGCCATCGAGATTGACGCAAAAACAGCCCATCGAGGCTCAGCATGCTAGAGATAATCTTTTTGCATCGCTTCTTGCAGCCATTAAGATGCTAAAGACCCAGAAACCAGCTTTCAGGTGCTGTCGGGCGCAAGAACGTCGTAGGGGTGCGTAGAGGTGTGAGAGAAGCCGTTGCTAGCTCCCATGGCACAGACGCACCAACAGATCAAAAGGCAAACCGGTCGCAGTGCTTCCTTCGCTCCTTCCCCTCCACGGAAAACCACCCTTGAGCCACCCTCCTTCCGCATCCACGTTTTCCATACCGCCTTTCACAGGCGGCTTTAGGTCCCCTCATTTTATGGTTCTGGCACTTTCCTTAATCAATGCTTCCTCTCCTTTTCCCCTATCCTCCTTTCCCTCCTTTCTTTTTAAACTATCTACAGCCTCAATTTGGACAGCTTCACACAGACGTATAATCCCACGATTTTTTCTCGTTTTTATTGCACACTTTCGCGCCTCTGACCTTCCAAGAACTTTTCAGGTGCCAATCAGTTCAGCGCAAGCTCCACCGCCACCTCTTATCTCCTTTCTTCTAGCGGGCTCCCATTGCCTCGTAAAATTCAACACCCTTGATTGATCGATCGGCCTTACGCTGGCTATTGTCTGCCAAGTAGACAATCAACCTTCTTTTTTAGCTGGTCTTTCCCCCCTCGTTCCTTGTCATCAAAAAAAAAAGCGAAAACTCACAACTCAACCGCAATCCAAGACAAAACAACCAACCCTGATATCAAGCGTGCGCGTCCCCATTCCCTGTCATCTACGACCCTTTACGCTTGACTGGTCTTTCTGTCGCTACCATTGCCTTTCTCTCACTCGACTATCGCCCTCACCTCAATCTCGCCATATCTTCTTTCGTTTCGTCACCCGCCCGTCATCGCTCGCGCATACCAAACGCACGGCATACCGCATACCGTTCTCTCCTCTGCGTACTTTCCTCAAGACTTATTATCCGAGTGCAGAGACGCCAAGCGCCATTCTTTATCTAGAACTTTCAAATCTCAAGTTTGCTGCATTGCAAGGAGTACGTTTTGTGAACGAGCAGAATTCAAGTTGGGAGGGGTCCTGCATAACTTTCTGCCCACCCATCCCCCCTCTGCCCCCCTCATCGCCCGTCTTGCTCCCAGTCTCTTTTTCTCCAGAAATCAACGGGCACTCAACTCTCTAACAGACGACGAAACAGACCCGTAGACTCAAGAGAATAGGACGAGAACAACCGAATCTACAAGAACCTGACACAACCCTCGGACGAGGAGAGCTGCGCAAAGAAAACCCGCACTTTCTCAACATACCGAACAACCCCCCGCCAAACCCTCCACAAACAAACACAAAAACACAAGAGCAATCATGGGAAAACAAACCAACCTCTACTCGTTCCCGGACGTGGCCACCCTGGCCCCCGCTCTGCGGTCGTACGTAATCCAGTGCCAGAACGCCGGCATCTCGCGTCACGGCGTCTTCAAGGTGGCCGTATCTGGCGGCAGCCTGCCCGCCACACTCGCCAAGGCCCTGCTGCTCCCCGCCGGCGCATCACAAGAAGCCCAGGCTGCATCATCACCAGCCGGCAGTGACGATGATGTCGTCCGTTTTGACAAGTGGGAGATTTTCTTTGCCGACGAGCGCGCCGTGCCCCTCGATCACGCCGACTCCAACTACGGCCTGCTCAAGACTGAGCTGCTCGACAAGATCCCCGAGGGCCAAGGCCAGCCCACCGTGCACGCCATCGACACTTCGGTTCTCGAGGATACCCAGGAGCTCGCCGACAAGTACGAACAGGTGCTCGTCGCCTCGTTTGCCAGCCGCGACAGTGTACGCCTCCCCATCTTCGACCTGCTGCTGCTTGGCTGCGGCCCCGACGGCCACACGTGCAGCCTGTTCCCCGGCCACGAGCTGCTGCGCGAGACCAGCGCATGGGTCAGCCCCATTGAGGACAGCCCCAAGCCGCCGCCGCGCCGGATCACGCTGACGCTGCCCGTGGTGACGCACAGTGTGCGCGTGGCCTTTGTGGCGACGGGCGGTGGCAAGAAGGAGATTATGAAGCAGATTTTTGACGAGGACAGCGGTCTGCCGTGCGCGCTGGTCAACGAGGGTGCGGGCGACCGGTGCAGCTGGTTCGTGGACAACGCGGCCGTCGAGGGCGTGAGCTTCCCCAAGCGGGGATACAACCTGTAGGTGTCGCAGGATTGGGAGTGCCCATGCTGAAAGAGAAGTGGGAGAGAGCTGAGCGAGCAGGATTGAAAAGCGCAGTGATGGTGGTAAGGGGAAAGGGTAGGGTGTATGGAGGGAGGCAGGAATGAAACGGGAAGGGCGGTTGCTTTTGTTTTACCTCTTTGTTGCATTATCTCGCTGCCATGCCTGTTTATTCGGTTTTGCCTTTTATTACTTCACTTCTACTACTCATATTTTCTTTTTTTCACCCTTTTGTCTTTCCCTTTTGTCAAGTTCTTCACTTCTATCTGATGACATGATGGCGGCGCCCAGCATCAATTCGCTCTTCTTTCGCTTTTTGACTTTTATACTTTATTCATGTCCTCCCTCGCAAATAGAGTCCACATTTTTCTCATTGCGTCCCTCTTGATCCCCCATTTATTCAATCCCCTCTTTTCACAAAAAACAAAAACCGCCTCCTCCTTCATTCTTCCTGAACGGTGTCCCTTTCCATGTCATGTGGCTGTCTGTCTTTTGCGTTCCATAGACTTTTATCTCAGAAATTCAACACACGTTGACTGAAGGAGTATGCGCTCTCCCTTTTCTCGAATGCTCAACACGCTGAACATGAGGCTTACCGGCATTGATATCGTGCTATGATCCTTCCCAATTCTGGAGAGAGAGAAAGGGTCCGTGCTGTGTTCGATCTAAGGGCTCCTGCCAGTGTAGAAGAGGGAAAAAGGCAAAGAGGCAATTACTGCGCAGCCTACAGTGCCTTTAACAGACTTCCCCGGGTTTCTCCAGCCCATGCGGCATTGTTCACTTCTTCGCTAGGACCAGCCTGGAGTGCACTGGAGATGGGTGATGATAATGTGATCGTCAAAGTGGCGTTCCTCACCACTCTATTTTGCTTCCAATTCATCTAGATAATTTTTACTTTGATTTTTTTCATCTTTTCTGCGTCGGGATTGGTCACATCATGCGGCGTCTTGGCTTTTGCTGCGTATACAAGTCCAATGTAAGATGCATGGGAAAGGCGAATTGCACCATGTCTGCATACCTGCGGGATGCCGTGCAACGGAGAACAGGATACTTTGTCGACTGCTGCGCTGCAGAACTGAGCCTTTTGCAGGCCCAGTTTCCCTGCAATTAATGTATAGCAAGATGGGGCACCAGTCAACAGGCGAAGCATGTGAAAACTGGCAAGCTGCTAGCCCACCCTTCATTTTGTTGTGTACATCTGTAACATCATGGCCCTGATGCTGTTCTTAAAAATAGCTCTCATAGGAGCAGATCTACAGCCCTCTCAGCCTAGCAGCTGTTCGATCGCTGTACTGAGTAGGTACCTATCTCCAAAGAAAGACCCCATATTTCTGACCCCCAACGCGACCCAAAAATACACAGTGATCCGCCCGCGATCGTCATCTTCTCCGACGTCATGCAGCCACTGAAGCCTTACCACAAAGCAAGTCTCAAACGCCCACACTCTCAAACACTTACTTGACGTTTCCCTGCCCGAGTCAAGACGTTAGGGCTTGGGTAGAAGCATACCGTAACATGAACGTCTGCACAATCCGGCGCAATGCACACATGCGGTCTTTCTCATCTCTAACATCCCGGGCCAAGATTGACCTTTTCTTTTCACATCAAGCGGCCAGTCGGAGTTCTCCATAGTATGGTTGGTGGATGTTGTTCTCCTGGTTGCCTTCCCAGTCTCTTGCTATTGACACGCTGCCGGGTTTCTGTGGCATAAAGATCAAAAAGAAACGGGGAGTGAGTGGTTAAGGCTTGGGGCGTTCTCAACGCGAGAACCAGGTTCTTCGTCTTTTTCTCCAACAATCCATCCAAGAAGCCACAAACATTCAAAGAAGGGTGTTAAAAGGTAGGGTTGTTGACACCTTTTGGCGCCCTCATTTGTCGGGTCGCGATGCACTTTGCTGCACTTTACTTTTCGACGCGAAGGGCGCGTCTGTGGTGGCACTAATGCGCCGCTTAAAGCGAGACGCGCTAAAGTGGTCTGCTCTGCTGGTGAATAATGCTGTAGCTTCGAAGTACCTTTCCCAGCAAGGAGGATCTTGTCTTGGATTAAGTTTTCAGTTGCGTACTTGTCCTTCGTGCTAGAATGGTTTGGATTCCTGAGACCGCCCTTTTTCGGGGAAATCGACTGGAATAAGGCACAGCCGTAGACTACATTGTAGGCATTCGTTCAGTTCTTTTTGACTCGCTTGCTTTTTTTTTTATATGGATGGTTTCGACTGATCTCAAATCTGGTTCATGGCGTCAAAAAAGGACAGGAGATACGGAGTACTTTGACTGCACATTGGCGACCTTGTTACGCGGCTGTCAACGCGACAGGTTTCTCTTTAAACGCACTTTTCCCCTGGCCCTAAAATCGTTCGGCCGTTTTGCACTGTGCCCGACCTGCGAGACGTGAAATGGACGAAAATAAGAATGAAGGAAAATTAAGAGAGAGAAGGTGAGGAAATGATAGGCCGCTGAAAATCTATTGCGAAGTCCCTTCGGCCCGTCGGCCTCTCGAGGAGCCCGTCGCCTGTCTGCATATTCTTCTTGTCCACTTACACAGCATCGCCGTCCTCGGACCCGTTCTCTGGACACTGGCTTGATGCCGTGATCTGTTGATCTGTACGAAGTACACAGCAGACATCTCGAAAACCCTCGCTTCGTTGCCTCATTCGATACCAAGCCTTTTCTTTTGAATCATGGGCTTGCCTCGGCCAACATCCGCCGTCTCCGTGCAATATCTCTCGATCCTATTTTCCCCTTCTCTTCCCCCCCTGGTCTTTTCGCCTTTCAGTTTAACCAGTGGCTGTTTCAGCCGCTGTTCTGACAAGGAAGGAGGGGGTGTGGGTTGGGGACTTAAGAGACCAGGGTGTGTGTTGAAGTGGGCGTCTGGCTCCTGCCCGAGCTGCCCTGGGAGGGGTCCCTCGGGGCGTGCTCCATGCTGGGGGCTGGAGGGGCCTCCACGTCTTCGGTGTCTCGTCCCTTTGCTCCTGCCCAGGCTCGCAGCGCATGGCTCGCCTGGCTCGTCTCGTCACCAATCGACGCTGGCTGACTGCGCGTGTGCCAAACGGCCCAAACATGGGGAAAGAAGCGACAGGGGTTTCCTGCCCCCAGGCCGATCCCGTCTAATTTTGATCGCACTTGTATTCTTGGTTTTTTGAAGTCTTTGGAGGTAATTCTGCAATGAAAAAGGAAGGCACGACTGGTAAAAACAAGTAGCGCAGAACTACGTATGTCGTAGCGCCTCCAGCTGGCTCCGTCAGCCCAGGCCGCAAGAGAGGCAAGAAAGAGGCAGGCGCTCACGGGAGGCCGCGGCAGGTTCGACCAGACCTGACCTGACGTTGACAGAAACAAAAGAGGCAGCAACAATGGACGTTTTGCAAAGGAAGGGGAAAGAACACACAAAAGTACCACGACGCCGAAAAAAGGGCTGCCTTTTGAGCTTCATTTCTGACTCTTCCAACACATCTCTCATTCCTCGTGGCTTTTTCCCTTCCACGAGACCACGAGACAGTCCCCCTGCGTTCTGTCTTTTGTCTTTGCCATCATCTCTCCGTCAGCGCCGTACTCGACCCCCCCTAAAACTGCTGCCTGTCTTTCTTCCACGCCTGTCAGCCCTTCCACAAGCTTTTCTTTTTCTTGTTTTTTTTATTCTCTCTTTTAGTCTTCAATTCTTTTGCCCTGCATCGCGCGACCCGTCCGGTGAGGAGGAACTTGATCACTTTTTTTTTTTTTTTTTTTTGGGACTTTTTGTACTCTCTTTCCACCGTCTGCCTCTTATATTTGTCGCATATTCCATCTCTTCTCCGTCTTACCGCCCAGCCGCCTCTCCCATTCGCCTTCGCTCGCTTCCTCTTCCTGGCTGATGCACTCCATCGCCTGTCCACTCCGCTCGTTTCACCTTCCCTGCAGTTTTATGGACATCAGCCTCCCACGCTCGTCTCTGACCGTCCTGCCCGTTCAGTACGCTTCGCACGCCTTGCCTCTGTCGTCAGCTTCACTAAATCGACAAAAAAAGTGTCGAGGAACACAGCATTGAGGACCCGGGCCACCGCCTCCACAGCATTTCCGCGTTGCCTTTCACCTCTTTATCGCCAGGCCCGGTTGTGACTGTATCTGCATGGCTTGCGCCGCCTGTGTTCCTGTCCGCCTCTAACACGAAAAGTGCAGGACGGTCTTTCGTGTTTCTTTTTTTTTTCACACACTCTTTTAACGGCCGAGCAACCAACAATCTTCTTTTTATCTCGAATAATACCGAGCTTTATGCCAGTTACCAGCACTCAAATCTTGGGTCTCCGGAAGCCGCCGCTTTTCTAATTCAAAATCTTTTTCCCTCTCTCCCGGCCTGAATACGGAGGCAAACCACTGGCTCTTGTTTCTTCTGTCAATCTCCCTTCTATTAAGACCAGGGTCTCGATCGAAGGAGCCATAGCATCGTCAAGGTGCCTTTTTCTGACACGGAACCCAGCACGGAGACCAGCTATTAGTCCAAAACAGGGCCCATCCTTGATTCAGCCGGGGGCCTTTTTTGCAAAAAAAAAGAAAGAAGGGTGAAGTGGCTGCAGTACGGAATCTCTCACAGAGAAAAATACGTCGTACTCATTCCATGAACAGCTCGAGAAGGACGGCAGAAAACAAAACAAGTTCACTGAGAGCAGCCGGGGATAGGCTCGAGGAACAAACAGGTATCTGATCCTGCTCACCCACGCCTCATTCTCACTCTCGCCATCCGCACCACATCTTCCTCGTCTACTGGAGTATCTATCCTACCATCTGCCCCGGTACCCGCCAGGTATCTTGCCCGCCATGGCCGTCGATTTGTCCCTACGCTGGCTCTAGCAGCAGCAGCAGCAACATCCCCAAGACGCCAAAGTCCCCTGCTCGCTCGCGTTTCTCCAAAGCGCTGCCTGCGCCACCCCCGTCCTGGAGAAGCTTCTTCCTTCACGTTCTGCGTCACGGCCCTCTACGTCTGTAGACGAAACACCTTCTCTGCCTCCACTACCTCCGGCGTCTTCCGCCGTCCTTTCCACATCCGACTTCTCTTATATCCCTACGACCGCCACTCCCACCACAGTAGCACCATCATCACCGTCCGGCCCTTCCTATGTTACCTCTGCTCCTCTTCCGCCACCACCACCCAAATCGTCTGCTCGGACATTGCCAGGTACCATCTCGTCTGCACGGTCGCCGTCACTCTCTCTCTTCCCACATCAGCCTCCTCCACCACCGGCAAGGAAGCCTGCACCGCTTCCCACGACAGGCCTAACAGCTGTTCAACATCAATCCCAGACTCAGACCCAGGTTCAGTCTCACGCTCACGCTCAACCTCCAGCACCAGCTGTTCCCAGCCGTGCCATCCGCCGGAGACCCGTGGGCAGCTCAGTTTCTGTAGCCAGTTCGGACTCAAATCACTCGGTGTTGCCGTCAACCTCACCACCACCACAAGAGTCCACGACGGCTGCTGCTCCAGTACTCTCTTCTTCGTCCTCACTACCTCAGCTGCCAGAACTGCCGAGTTTCAACAGCTTCTCGAGCCTCAGCGAGCTTCCAGCCGCTCCGGTTCGAAATCCATTACCGGATCTTCCAGAGCTTCCATCGGCGCCAGTCGACACAGACACCAGCTCGAGCTCCGAGACCCAGTCCCAGACAAAAACAGTGCGGGCACCGTCACCACCTGTCGCTACCCAAGACGCTTCTCGGGAAGAAATGGAACAGGACCAAGAAAAAGAGCAAGAACAAGAACCCTCTTCGTCTCGAGTTGCCTCCATCTCCAGCATCTTGTCGGCATATTCAGAAGATTCGTCGGCACTTGCTGGTCTCTCATCGTCCAACTCAGAAGCCACAATCAGCACCAACACCTCGTCTGTCATGGCTGCTGCAACCTCATCCCCTCTGCGACCATTGCCTAGTGACAAGGGTCAGGTATTTCTCGATGTTCGTCACCCAGGCTCTGCTCGAGGCTGGACGAGGATGTGCACACACCGCTCTCATACTTGCTAGATGGTGATTACGTGGATGAGGAAGAAGGCAATACACCGCCAGCAGTAGAGGAGGAGAAGGCGGCGGTGACAAACGGACACACGCAGAGCAGCAGCACAAAGACAAGCAGCACAACCACTAGTGACGAGTACGACCCTTACTCGGACGCGTACTACAGCTACAAGCCCCAGCCCAGGGTGCCGAAAAAAGATGACACAAGCACAGTCAACGTCATCTCCAGTGTCCAGTTGAATGATCCCGAGTCGCCTGTAGCGCCTGTCCCAATCAGCAAAACGGAGGCGGTTCGACCGCCACGCTCCACGTCTTTGCGCCACCCGCCACCGGATGTCATGTCAAAGACAGTCACGGCAGGCGCCAGCGCAGGATTAGGACCAGGGCCAGGAGTGAAGCTGGATGGTACACTGCCTCCACTGCCGTCGCTTCCCCAGCATTCGTCGACGCCCTCGACGGAACTTTGGAGGCGCCGCTCGGAAAAGGCCGAGGCCAACCTATCGGTGACTGAGCTGAATCTGAAGGCTACGCCAGCCTTGCCGAACGCGATTGCCGTCGCTGTTGCGGCAGAGGCCAAAGATAAATCCGACATTCTCGACACCTTGCAGCAAAATCAGACGCAGCAGCAACAACAACACAACAACAGCAACATCTGCAGAAGGAACTGCCCCCGGTCGCACCGGCCAAAGATGGTGGTTACCTTGCTTACGGACAGCCGCTACCCCCTCCTCAGTCCCCTCTACCACCACCGCCTCGCTCTGCCCTCAACAACCAGCTCCAGCCGCCCAGGTCGCCGCTTGTCAGCGGCACCAACGCAAACGGTGTATCGCCTTCGTCAGTTGCACCGTCGCCGCGACTTGGGCTGCCGGGCCGTGATATTCGGCCCTCTCGCCAGGCCAGTCCGGCTGTGACTCCGACGACTGTTGCTCAGCTGCAAGCCGGTACGGCGCCCAACATGGGTTCTTCGCTGACCAAACTTGACAAGAAGGTGGAGTCCGCCTTTAAGCGCAAGCCTGCACCGGTTGCGTCCGTTTCGACTGCACCGCCCCACCGCCCCCACCGCCTGCCAAAGAACTTACTCAGCCCACAACTTCATCAACACTGACAACGACGACTCGTTCGCCCCTCACATCCAAGCCACAGCCGCCTCCGCCGCCCCCGTCGTTCCAGCGCCCACCCACGCCCGAATACCACGATGAAGAAGACAAGGCCAAGGACAACAGCCACGGCAGACAGCTCAAGGACGGCGCGTCGATCGTGCTTCGACGATGGACAATGTGGGCACCGTGGGCATCTCGAGCAGCTCCATAGCCGCTGTGAACGTGCCTGTGTCACCGCTGCGTCACTGGCCGCATCACCTGCGGCTTCGACATCGTCTGCGTCCGCCTCAGCTCAACAGCAGCAGCAGCAGTCGCCGGCGTTGAACAGCGGCCTTGTCGGCCGCGAGATTCGGCCCGTCAAGAGCGTCGCCCGGCTCGCGGGTCAGGAACAATACCAACAGCCCCAGTATCCCAGCAACCACAGCCCCAGCAGCAACAATTTTCCCCTCGCACCTCGTCGCGCAATGTGTATAGTCCGACCATTCCCGGCACGCTCAATGGACCGGTGTCGCCAATTAAGAAGATGCCCGCGACTGTGCCCGAGCAGCAGAATGCCGATTCGGCCGTGTCGTTTGTCAGTGAGACGGGCAGCCAGGTGACCATCAAGCCGGCTTTCCAGAAGCAGCTACCCTCTCAAGGTCTGCCTGCGTCCAACAAGGAGCAGAGTGCCGTCGCCTCGCCCCAGCCTGACTCGTCGGCGACAGATCTTGCACCGGGCATGCCACCACTGTTCCCCTCGGGCTATATGGCCGATGCCATCAGCCGGAGACCGTCTTTGCCGCGCCGCCGCCGTCCAAGATTCAATTTAACTGCCTGCAGCGCCACTACGACATGTTCCGCGACCGCAACGTCAACTACCCTCTGAGCTGCCAGACGTGCCAGACATTCGAGCGGTCGATGCGCTGGCGGTGCAAGTGGTGCTACCTGCGCATCTGCTCGGGCTGTCGGGATGTACTACACACGCACGCCAAGCATGACGTATCACGGCTGCTTGCCTATCTGGCCGAGGGCGGCCACGATGCGAGGAGGCTGTTGGTGAGGATATGCAGCATATGGACGGCAAGGCCAATATGCACTCCATCTCACCGGGCGCTGAACTCCCTGTCATCCAGGAGGCCTAAGGGAAGCATTGTGTTTTTTTGCATTTAGTCTTCATATTTTGATTTTTTGAATTTTTTTCTTGTTCTTTTGTTAAGAACCAAACCTTCGATTCTATGCTCCCACTATCACCATTTCTCCCTTTCTACTTTCTTCTCTTCTTCATCTTCTATTTTGATACACATCAACGGCTCTTATTTTATTCTTCTTTTTCAATTTGCAATGATTTTCTGGATAATTGGACTACAACGGAACTCGCGGAGGATCACAATGGCATATATATACATGATGAGATACACCTTGAGAAAAGGCAGATTTGGGATATGAAGAAACGTTTCCGTTCATTTACCACAAGGCAAATATGCATTAGCCGAGCCTCATATACAAATAGACCACCGACTATGAATTTGAATACAAGAGCGTTCACAAGACCTACAAGAGATTGAATCCTATCCAACCTATCGACATAGTAAAGTCAAGTTGAAATTCGAAAGTGAAACTCCCCGAAAGACAATCTCAGCCCAATCATCTCAGCCCAATCTCAGCCTTGTCCCGATTTTCTCTCGGGAAGCAGCTCCGATGCATTTCTGTGTGAAAAGTCTCACACAGACCAAGCAGCAGCTGAACTCGTCCACCAAAAAGCAAAAGTGAGGCGACAAGTTTGTGCATGATGTTTTGTAATTTGCATGATCCCGCATCAACATACTTGAGGCTGTACTCTAATATTTAACGCGCCCTCTCATTGGCCATTCAGTGAAGCTGTCCAGAATTGCCCGGGAAGGCGCGCTAGCGGCTGATCGCTAGACTCTCAGCACATTAGCGCGTGCGCGATCACTGTTGACTTTCCCCAATTGACCGCTATTAGGGGCGCCTTAGCGGCAGGGGCAACCAACGACGATTAAAGAAACAACAAAACAACAAATGCAAAGAAACATCACCAAATTCCGACAGCACGACGATACCTTTGAAACGGTGTTCGCGCGCAGTGGTCTCACGCAACAACTCCTGCACCCACATAGCACACATTGACCATGCCTATACCACTGCCATCGTCAATACCAACGCAACCGCCGCCCGCGAGCGGTGTCGGCCTGTCGCGAACTCGGTCTCTGCGACGGCCGCAAGCTGGACCGTCTGCTTCGGCGGCGACAGCAACTGCTCAGGTATCTCGGGCAGCTCAAACAGGAAAGCTCACAGAGGCCGGTGGGCGCGGCTCGTCGCCAAGTCGGCTGCCCGTTCAACCGACAGCTGGGCTCACGACTACAACAACAACAACAACGACAGCATTGATCGGCCAGAAGCCACGGCTACCATCAGCAACCGGTGGTCTGTCGTCGGCTCGATTGCGACGGCCCGATGCTACCTCGGCGTCGTCTTCGTCTTCTTCTATGGCACCACGACCAGCAACGAAGCCGCCCTCGTCGTCGCGCTCGCACCTGATATCGTCTGGTCCGGGGCTGCGACAAACGGTGCTGCGCCACGACGGCCGACATCCAGCAGCGGACGACCAACGCCGTCGAGTGGAAGGCCAACGTCGTCAGGCGGACCTTCGTCAGCAACGGCACCCACCTTTAGCCAAATGTCGCGCACTCGGTCGGCAGCGGGGACATCAGCAGCAGCGCCAGCAGCATCAGCCCCGATTCGAGGCCACACACGGAACAAGTCCGCATCAATCGTATCAAGCTCGTCATCCGCTGTAGCAACAGCAACAGCAGCAGCAACAAGGCTGGCTATAAAAACAAAGCCACCATCGAGGCCTCCATCGGCTACGAGGCCTGCATCGGCCACAACCTTATCGTCGGCGACAGTACTGCGTCCTCCGTCGGCGCAGTCTTCCTCAACTACCAGTAGCGGTGCCGCCAGTCGTCCTCCCACACGAGGGGCTGCCAGTGCCGCGTCGACTACGGCGACCGCCACATCTTCTGCGCATCGGACGGGATGCATCAGCCGCGACGACAGCCACTCGCAGTGCCGACGAGCGGCGGGCTGCAGCGACAGCTGCAACAGCGGCCGCCCACCGCCCAGCCTTTTCCACCCACCAGCAGCACTACTCCCCGGCCAAGAACCTCGCTCCCAAACCGCGCATCGCTGCTATCCTCGCGCCGCCGGCATCCCCCTCGAAGAAAACCTGCCAATGTCGCCCTGTCCGCCGAGACGGGACGACTCCAGACGACGCTACTCCAACTCCACCTGCTCCACCGCGACGCGGCGGCCGTCACAGCACAATGGCACGCCTCCGCACGCCAAGCACTCGCTGGTGAACGACTAGTAGCCCTGGCCGCCGACCACGCTGAAGTTGTGCAGATGGCCGGTCAGCGGGCCGAGTCCGTCAACGCGGCCGCCCTACACGAATGGGGCAGCCAGTACAGCGAGGATGGCTCGTTTGGCTTGAATTTGGAGGAGAAGATTCAGACCTTGGATGCGGTGCTCTCCGGTGTGTGGTCACTGGCCGGCCAGGACCACCTCTCTGAACAGAGTCACGGTCACGGTCACGGTCACGGTCACGGTCACGGTCATGGTCAGGCCTCCACCAGCCGCTATGTCCAAATTGTGCGCCGGTTTGAGCGCTGGGCACAGCAGACGGCCGACCTTGTAGCGGCGCGGCAGGGCATTGACACGCTGGAGGACCTGGTGGACGAGGACGAAGACGAGGACGAGAGCGGTGTGATGAGGGTCACTACGCGAGCAAGGGAGGTCTTGCGGCAGCTTTTCTGTCCAACGAGCTAGAGCCTCTTCTTGATGCAGCTTGGCATGAAGAGTGTGCCCACCTAGTGCACCGGCTCAAAGGCTGGCAGCGCCAGTTGGAACGTCTCGGCCCTGCCGGTGGTAGCCAGACACCAGAGGCGGAGAAGCAAGGGGGTAGTGGTGCAGCACGGCAGCAATCCAGCCTACACCGCATGCTGACCGGCTGTCGCAGCTTGGTCGACGGTATGCTGGACGAGTTGCACATGATGCGGCAGCTGGAGCACGACGCCGCCGAGCAGGAGCTGGCCTGGGTTCGACAGATGAACGCAACAGCAGTTGCTGACAATGAGAGTCGTGACAGTCTTAGCATGCAAAGTCACGCTCAGCAATCTGCAAGAGCCGGTGCGATTTGGAGACTTATGTAGAGTCGGTCAAGATACCCCCAAATCAATATCACAAGCAATGTGCCAAGATTCAGCATACCACCAAATGGAGACATAAGGGGCGAAATAGGCGGGATCTCGAGTAAGTCGCTGGTAGCTATGACAACTAAAAATATCAATCATAAGTCGTAAATATGGGACATCAGATAAAATAACAACAAACAACAACAACAACAACAACAATCCTCCTCCTCACAAAGACTCAAGCTGTTCCCCACATGTTCCGATTCAGGTGCTGCAGAACACTCTGCGCAATCTTCTCCCGTGCTGCCTTTTTAGTGAACACATCGCAGACCTCGCCAACACCCGCAGGCAGTTTAGGCACTTTGCCGGGGACGCCGCCCTGGGCATGGGGCGGCGAAAACACAATGCGTCCGTCAAAGATGCCCTCGGCGCCCATTCGGCTGGGCCGGAGCTCGTAGGTTGGCGATCCGAGACCCATTGCTCTGCAGAGCTGGTCCAGCATGTGGGTGTTGGACACCTCGTAGTCGTTGCCGTCGCTCCGAAAATGCGACAGCCGTTCGTTAACACTCGGCGTGTTGCCTCGTCCGTTGGTGGCATTGGTGCCGTTGTCCGCCGCCGCCATGACAAGGTTCCACTGGCCGGATCTCGCGTTGGCATCTTCTCCGTTTCCACCAGCCACACCGCCATAAGATGCCATCGACTGCACTCTCGGGCCGCATCTGCCAGCTGCTGCCACTCCTCTTGTTGCCGAATCAATGCTTCAATGGACCCGCCACCATACTGGCTATCTCCCACTGTAATCAGATCGTGGCTTTCCGTAGTCAGGTTTGCCTCTGCGGTTTGAATGGCGGTCTGTTGCTGTTGTTGTGCGGCAAGCTGTTGCAGGGTTCGTGATGGATTTCGGTTCACCGGGGCGCTGACGACGGGTCTACTGGCCACAGGCTTGCTGGCCACAAGCTTGCTAGCTGTCACCGTCTTGGCAACGGTCGTGCTAGCAACAACCACTTGTGTGGTAGCGTTGGAGATGCTCTTGATCGGACTTTTGGTAAGTGGCGCAATGTAATCGCCGTTTGCAGACATGCGGCCCTGCGAGACAAGCCACTCTATGGCACGCCGCGCCGCATATCGTTTGGACGCCTTCTTGGTTGCAAACAGGCCGTCCTCAGAACGAGAGTCGTCCTTGGGCGGGAACCAGAGGCCAGGCGCCTCAACGGGGAGCTTGCACTGTGTGCGCCAGCAGACCGGGTTTCGGCCGCCGTTGGTGATTGCCTCTGTAACGAACTCAGGTGGGATAATCTCGCCCGTGCTTGATTTGCGCGCTTGGAGGTAACCTTTTGTGCTGTTAGTTTCTGTTATCTTTAAATTAGAAATCAGTTGGAAACCGCAACGATGCCCACTCACGCATCAACAAGCTGACCGAGTCTTGTTCTTCCCAGTTCACGTCCACGTCCGGAGGTGGCGGTGGTGGTGGCGGGACCAAGACAGCCATGGCACGCCGCTGCTCGGCCGTCAGGGGAGCCGGTGTGCCGGTACGCCGCTCATACTCTTCCTGGTTGTAGATCCACATCTTGAGACCATCGTATGAGACAATGCCGGTGTCCTCCAGTAATTTCCCCATGGCGATGGCTTGTTGCCGGGGGAAAGAGTCGTAGGGAAGGATGAAAAGGGAATCTCAAGATATGAACACTGCCACGGATGGCACTCCGGTGGAGGAATGGATGTCTTCGACAGACGCGGGAAAACCCTTATGGTGAGGTGTGTGTATGAGAAGAAAAATCAAAAGTTGGGCTCGCCGTGAAGATTTTTATATGTTGGTACCCAAGGCCTTAAATGAAAGAGCGATGGAGCCGCGCACAGAACTATGAAGAAGGAAGGCGCGGGCCACCGACTCTTTGCTTGAGTGGAAAGAGGCTGTAACTGGCCCGGCCGTCGCTTCCCTCCCGTTTGCCTTTATTGGCCTTGCTGCCTGCCCCGAAAAGTGGAGTATCAGAGGACGTATGGTGACAAGCTGGCGAGGCTGGGTTTGATATAATGCTCCGAGTGCCACTGCACCTTTTACGCGGCCTGGCGAGGCAGTGGCTCACAGAAAATAAGTGCAGCCTGTCGGGGGGACCCCTCTCCGATCGGCAAATACACACCCGGCACTGGCGCCTTAATTCTCTATAGCAAGATGAAAGCAAGATGAAGAAAGGCTGCACTCTTTGATAATACTTGAGCTTCCTGCGAGGCCTCGTTTGAAAAGGAGAGAGCCGCAAAATGACAAACACACAACCAGCTATCTCAGAGCTGGTGTGATAAAAGCTCTCGGGTTTTTTGATGGCTTAAAGCAGGCGTCTCCGGGCACCGCCGGCGGCTCTCGCTCTGTCGATTTAGAAACATTTTTAATGATAAAAGACCTCGTACGCGTCAATAAGGCAGGCATAGCTACACACACTTTGCGACGTAGCAGCAGGATGATTATTACGTCGTGAGGGACCAAGCCGAGGAGGGGAACGAGAGAGGGGTCTTGGAGGTGCTGGTCACTTTTTGTTTTCCCTTTTTGCCATAGACCAGCGCCGAAAAGAAAATGAGATAAAACCTCCTCAACAAAGCGACACCTCCTGGCACAAAAGGCACAAGGACCCCTCGGCGCTACAGGAAACCAAGAGGCCACGCGCGATTGGCTAGTTGCCAACTGGGATGTACAGAGGCGCAGCATGTTTGACTGGGAGTCCAGAAAACAGACCGGGACCGTCGTCTTTACCAACCATTGCACTCACTCATCCACACCCACCAGTGGGTGCCTGGTGTTGGCTTGGCTCGGCCAGGCCCAGATCCAGGTCCCAAAGACGTTCAAAGCTGTTGGAGTTTTGTGGCTGTCGCCCGTGGCACAGACAGAGGCTGTCAGGCAGGGCGCAAGTTGCACCCTGCTCTCTTTCCTCTTTCTTTGTTCAATGGACAGAGCTTCAGCCCCGCGAGAAGCCGAAGGCGAGGGGGAGGTCGAGGAAAGGCTGATGGGGCAGATCGTCACGAGAGCCTCGTGATGGATTAATGACGACGGTACAGCAGGCGCGAATGCATGTTTGACCGCCTTTTCGACATCTTCTGCGCCCTCCTCTTGTGCCGTCTTTTTGCTGTTGATGCACGATCCTGTCTCCTTTCCTTCCCCCTCCACGCTCCTCTGACGCGCTGACACCCTCAGTTCGCGTTGCTGCCCTTTGCCGCCAACCAACCGGAAGTCGCCGCCCAGGTCTCCCCCCTGTGCTATTTATCCCCGCGCCTTCCATTCGTTCTGGTTGCCCATTCTGAACTGCCTTGTCTTGTCCCATCGCACCTGCCGTGTACTCTTGGTGGTCTTGGTGTTTTGTTATGTTCCCATTTATGGCCTTTATGGCTTTATGGGTTTTGTGATGGCTTCCATTTGTCCTCATTATTTAGGCCTCGTTGCTGTGGCACTCTTGGCCTCGCTTGTGCCGCTGTCATCACGTTATGCTCTCTGTGCTAAACGTAACTTACTCCGTATTTTACGTATATCTTACCATTGCCGTTCAGCATCCATCCGACAATTGAGATACTGCTCGCATCTCTCGTTAAAGTGGTGCCGTCCTTCTACAGCGTCACAACACCACTTGCTGGGTCACTCCTGCCCCGGCGGCTCTTTTCGAGCAAACAGGCAGGACCTGGTGGAACGGGCTTCGCAAACGCGGCTGTGCGGGTCTTGTATTAGGTCTAGACTCAACATACTGCGTAGAGCTTGCTCTGGAAACCTGGAAGGGTCCACCACCGACCCGACCGCTGCGCTCCAGCTGGAAAATCATTCGGAGGTGTACGTACAGTCCTGGGTGCTCTGAGGTTGTCTCTGGCGTGTTGCGTAACGGCTGCGTGTCCGCTACGTCGATGACGGCGTAAGACAGGTCGTTACAGGGCATCTTGGCTTATTAGCTCGCCTGTAAATACTTGGAGACCAGTGCAGTAGTGGACACCGGTCGTCCCTTCCCAACGCGATTTACTGGGCCACGACCGGTCTGGACGCCCCCTTCGCTCCTTCCCCTCCTTGCCCCCCTTCGTTCTCCTTCGAAACAGCGAGCATTCAAGTGCACGCCTTTTTTAGTTCCAAGGAATTTTTCACCCCTTTCCTCCCCCCCCTCCCCTCGTTCCCTCCTTCCTTTCCTTTCCTTTCCCTTGCCTGCTCTCCGTCCTCACCATCTTTTCGCACCTTCCCCCAACGACCAAAAAAAATTTCAAGGCGAAAAAAGGGGAATCGCCCAAAAAGAACCGAACAAAGACATCGCGCTTTTTCCTGCCACTTTTCACTTCACAAACCCCCACGAAAAGAACGCATCCTTCGAACAGACGACGTTTTCTCAAACCCATCATTCGAGAAGAACACCCCAAATACGAAAGGACGGAAAAGAGAAACAACAAAAACAAACGTATTTCGCGCCCTCCCCAGCTCGCGACTCCCGGCTGTTCCTGGCCTATCCGCCTTTCCTACTCATTTCTGTTGTCCTTCACCGCGCACGCGCTGCAGGCTGCACTTATCCACCGCCCTCTCTTCCCGACGACTCGCATCGAATCCGCGAAGCAACATCATCACGACGACGTCGAGTTCAGGTAAGATTGCATTTCGCTCTTCTCGCTGCTGCCGTCCTTTTCCGAGCCCGCCCTCTCGTATCTTTCTTGTTCCTCGACGACATCCGCTTTATCATCCTGCACCTTTTCCAAGTCGTACGCGATCGCTGTTGTCCTCGCTCGATTTGCAACCTTCTTCGCCCCCCTCCCTTCTATCGAGCATCCCGGTTTCGAGATTTGCAAACTTCAGAATCGTTTTTCATCTCTCTCTATCTCTGCTCCTCCTCTTCCTTTCATCGCTACCACCTCGCTCGCGTCCCTTGCCCGCGGCCCATCACCTTTGCATCGACGTTACTCGACAGAACCGTCAGCTCCGTTGGAGTCCGTTGGAGGCGAAACTGTGTCGGCGGTCTGAAGAAACGCATTGACAAGGTGCCCTCATCCCATCTCCCTTTGTCCCGCCCCAGCGATATCGAGACGACGACTGCTTTTTTTCTTTCGGGTTGTCATCGAGCAGATTCAGAACCTCACTCGTCTCTGTTTTCTCAAGACCCTCTCATGCCAGCCGCTCTGCGTCATCCCTTGTTCCTGATGCTCCTGCAGGCGTTGGCTATCTTTCGACACCGACTTTTTGCTCTCTCTCCAACCCTCACCCGCGCCTCCTCCTATCCCGCCTCCCATTCCACGATCTACAATTGCGCTCGCCACAGAGACTTAATGCTAATGCCAAATTAGACTTCACAGCACTGTGATCTTACTATCTTGACGAAAAAATTTGACGAATCTCCTCCCAAAAAAAACCGACGACGACCAGACTTTTGTAGTCTGAACCCCTAAAAAGCGACGCAATCACCAAAGCGAACCTAGTGGTTGATCTCAATCGACGAGCTTTAGCTGTACACTTTTGTTCAATAGAGCTGCCTTACCGACAAACGAAGAGCTACGGAAGCCTCAAAAACTTGACGACGCTCGTTGCTTTCTAGCTGCGAACCTCTTGAAGATCCGGAAACGATATCTTGGTACGTCAACGTCACTAGATTTTGCGATTCGTGTAGCACCCGATACGGGCTTTCTGTCCTTCTCCGTTATCGCGACGTTTTCTGTCTACTTATTCGACGCAACTGTATCTAACATAACGCCCCTTCACAGGAAACAACGGTGTAATTCCACTCGATTTGACAGTAGATCCACGTTGCGCGAGTTCCAACGTTTCTTTCTTTCTTTTCCCTCCTTTTGACGCCCACAGATCTTCTGAGCCTGTCGAACAGAGCGCTCGAGGGTTTGCGGAGATCTAGACACGCAGAGGCATCATCGCACCGTCGACACTCGCCTCCCTAAAGATACAAAAAGAAGAAAAAAACACGGAAAAGAGAGAAATAGCAACTACATAAAATGGCCGACCAGCAACACGAGGTCGACCTCGACTCCATCATCGACCGACTCCTTGAGGTCCGCGGCAGCCGCCCTGGCAAGCAGGTCCAGCTTCTGGAAGGCGAGATCCGCTTCCTGTGCACCAAGGCCCGTGAGATCTTTATCTCGCAGCCCATCCTCCTGGAGCTGGAGGCACCGATCAAGATCTGCGGTGATATCCACGGTCAGTACTACGACCTTCTGCGCCTGTTTGAATATGGCGGTTTCCCTCCCGAGGCCAACTACCTGTTCCTTGGTGACTACGTCGATCGTGGCAAGCAGTCCCTGGAGACCATCTGCCTGCTGCTCGCGTACAAGATCAAGTACCCCGAGAACTTCTTCATCCTCCGTGGCAACCACGAGTGCGCATCCATTAACCGTATCTACGGTTTCTACGACGAGTGCAAGCGCCGCTACAACATCAAGCTGTGGAAGACCTTCACCGACTGCTTCAACTGCCTTCCCATTGCGGCTATCATCGACGAGAAGATCTTCACCATGCACGGTGGCCTGAGCCCTGACCTCAACTCCATGGAGCAGATCCGGCGTGTTATGCGCCCCACGGACGTAAGCTCACCCTCACCCCTTGCCTCTTTGCTTTTTACATGAAAGCCGAAAGAGACACATGATTTAAGACAGAATACCTTGCTAACCCAATTCATTATAGATCCCGGATTGCGGTCTGCTGTGTGATCTGCTGTGGTCCGACCCTGACAAGGATATCACGGGATGGAGCGAAAACGATCGCGGTGTCTCGTTCACTTTTGGACCTGACGTCGTGTCCAGGTTTTTGCAGAAGCACGACATGGACCTAATTTGTCGTGCTCACCAAGTCGTCGAGGACGGCTACGAGTTCTTTTCGAAGCGCCAGCTCGTCACGCTGTTCAGTGCTCCCAACTACTGCGGCGAGTTCGACAACGCTGGTGCCATGATGAGCGTAGACGAGAGTCTTCTCTGCTCGTTCCAGATCCTCAAGCCTGCCGAGAAGAAGCAGAAGTATGTTGCACAATGACCCTTTTTCTCGATTCGAGGAAACAGCTGCATTATTCATACGACGTATGCTAACATTGACTTCCTTTCAGGTTTGGCCGCCGCTAAGATTTTCTGCTCCCCTCGACTGCTTCCTCTCGCCACAAGGGCTGATTCGCCAACCGTAATCAATGTGAATAGTTATAATTCGGGCTTGTCGTAACTTTACTCTTTCATGCTCGGCCACTATCACGATCAGCCTTTGGCTAGCTTTTCCAACCCGTCGAACGCAGCTTGGCCCTTGGGCTACGTTGCGCACCGACCGACCGCTTCACTGTTTGCTTAGGCATTTTTCCTTTCTTTCCACCGCTGTTGTATTTTGCATTTTGCCTATGTCATTCCTTCTCTGTTTTCCATCGTTCAATCAATCCTGTTGTCCGTGTGTACGAACGCGCACAGCAGTGGCGTGGGCCGCTTAGAAAAGAAGGGAGGCGGTCGCCATGGTCTTGTTGATTGTCGTCTCTTTTTTGCTTTCTGCTTCTTGTCTCTCTCTCTCTCTATCTCTCTCTCTCTCCCTCCATCTGTTTTTTAACTTCTTCTTCTACTCTTCTGTCCTTTATAAATTTTGGAGTGGCCATTCCTCAAAGTCGAGCTGGTGGATCTGTCGCTTCCGCAGATTTGCTCCGCCGACAAAAACAACCAACCCCATTAATTCAGAAAGGGTCACCAGTAACCAATCATACGAATGATCATTGCAATCACACACATATGATGCCCATGGTTTTTTCGCGGTATGCCGTACTATTTGTAGAAAGCTAGAAGCTGTGGATGGGATCATTATTGTGACTGCTCACTCACATGCACGTACATCTCCTGCTATATAGCGTACATGGCAGTCCGCTCACTGTATGTGCATCATGATTCTCCTTGGTATCTACATCAACACATGGCCAACTGCCACTATCGTACAATCGTTCGCAACCATAAGAGGTGTGCCCATCTCCTTCACTGGCAGTCTTCGCACACAGGCACAACCGCCTCTTTGGTGTCGGTGCCGTTCGCAGCCGTTGGTACTGTTGGTGCTGCCGGTACCGTTGTAGGAACGGCTTCAGCCTTGGCAGGGGGGGCGGCTGTCGCTGCTGCTGCTGCTGCCTCTGCTGCGGTTGCTGCCTTTCCGTGGTTGCGGTCCACATGGCCAAGATCACGGCCTGGCTCAATGACGTCCCGAACACGCCGCTTCAGCTCCTTGGTCTCCGGGAAGCCACCCTCGGCCTTGCGGTCCCAAAGCAGTTTCGGCGCGCTTCCTGATCCCGTGCTCGACGCCGCGTCGGCCGTCACGATCGTGACGGTAAAGACGCCGCCGGTGGCTGGCTGCAGAGCGACCTCACCCAGGGCTGGGCCAAACGTGGACAGGAGTTCTTGGGCAAACTGTTTTGTCGTGTTTAGCGGTTTAGCGGTGGCCCACGAAGCAGATACGGGGGGCGAGGGAGATGAATACATACATATGCTGCTCGGAGCATCCATTTGCACTGCGGGTGGTGTAGTGGTCAGTATCTGTATCTTGGATCTCTTGAGAGGACGCGCAGTTGGCATCTCGAGTCTCACCTGTGTGCAAAATTGAATCGCAACGCGGGGCAACCGAACTGGCGCGTTCGTCGGAGCAGCTACCGGCGGCTGCCCAGCTTCTGAATTCGCTGTCTTTTGTGGTGGCCATCTTTATTGTGTAGGGTAATTGATAGCAAGGAGTGTTGTTCGTGGCTGCGATCTCAGAATGAAGAAAAGAATGGAGTGACGTCGAGTCGTGCTTGGTAGCGTATGTCAGCAGTTTGTCGATTTGTATGTGGGGTTTGGCAAAGGGAAGCCGTGCTACGGGATTTGCCCATCGCCTTTTCGCCTCTTGTTGACAAAGGCAAACCATCAAGCATGCATACCAAAGCAATATGCCCTTTGATGGTAGATGCACATAATCGTATCTGATGATCACTCTTGCATTTGATCAATATGGCATTTCATTGCTTGCGATATGCTTTTGAATGTTGATTTACATGACATATCATTTTCATGTGTAAATACTTATTCACTTTCAAGAAAAAACCTACCCTCGGTCTTATTTATTATCGCACATTTTTGTCGAACATGAAAGAAGCACTCTTGGGAGGCTGAACTGTAGCCAGTCCCTTTCAAAAGCATCGGCATGCTGATAGACGAGACACTTACCAGCCAAGGTGATGTCAAACAAGACGATAAGCATTGTTACCGCACAACTCTTCACAATTCAGAGTACTTGACATAGCGGGTCATAAATGATAGATTTTTAAAGTTGTTTTCTTCAAGGTTTTTATGATAAGACGCGGAACTAGCTACTACATGAGATCCCAGGGAGGTATATATGGCGAGCGTGAAAAACGCATAGGAGGATACTTGTGAAAAAAATGGATAGAGAAAAAAAGAGAAAATTTGACGTAACGAGACAAGGAGAATAACAGACATAAGAGAGCCATGGTAAGTGACAAACCCCAAACAAAAAAGAAACAATAAAGAAACAAAAAGGGAAAAGAAACTGGGTGAGTATGACAAGATGCCGAGAGAATTAAGAGTAGTTGTGAGGGCGTGAGAGGTGGTGAGATACAGGCCGAATGAGGTAGTGGAAGAAACGCGTGGCAGATAGAATACACTAATAAAGATGGTCAAGCAGCTGACCGGCCAGACGAAAGAAAGAGGAGAAGGGGGGGGGGGGGGTGGAAGAAGAAAAGGAAGAGAAATAAACCATCGGGGCTAGTCAAAACAGTTGAACGAAGAACATAAAAGGTAGAGTCGCCGGTCGCCGGTCGCCATTGAAAACATATCAGTGTCTAAAACATCCAATGACGCCTATTCTGCACGTTTCTTTTGCTGGTCTGGACCCGATGGCTTTTGAGAAAAGCTCGCAGTATGGCCGCTGGTCGCAAAGCGGTAGCTAGGCAGGATGTAAGAAAATCGTGGGTTTGTGCTGTAATTTGGGGGAATTGTTGTAGTTTTTGGTGTTTGTTGGGTCATCATCATCGCCTTCTTAACCCATACACTTCGTCTTCCGGCTGTACTTCGATTTATGCGGACGAAATGTGCATGCATGCATGCGCGCTTATCGTGATGCTCTTCGCTAGGCGGTAAGTGGCCAGTGCGTACCGAGTATCGATCGTGTAGGCGCGAGTGCATCTTCCGCTCACAGGGATAAGTCGACGGAACCGCCCTACATCACAACACAGCATCCGCCGCTCTGCTGCGGTGCGTACGGGTCTTCGCTCTTTGGCACAACACCCCACACGGAAGGCACCATGTAGTCGCGCGTGCTGTTACAGTATGCGATGATGCTGCGGGCGTGTTAGTAGGAGGTCGAGGGCAGTGCTGATGTTGTGGGAAGACAATTGAATTCAACAAACCTTTTCGACGCCTGGCTGACGGGGATCCGCTCACGGTCCAGGTCTTCCCGCAACCGGCTGTTGAGCTCTGTTAACCGCCGCAGCTTCAGGTCGGCCATGCTCTGCTTTGTTCTCCGGACCTGCGACGGGTCGCCGACATCGCGGGAGGTGTACTGAGGCATCTTTGGAAAGATGTGGTGGGTTGTAAGACGAGGGTGAGGCGGAGACGAGGAAGAAACTCGTCAGATTTCGCAGGAAAAAAGTACGAATCGTCAATAGATGGCAATGCTCTCGTTGGTTCTGTAGATGGTGCGGAATAAAAATTGTGTCAGTCGCGATTGGTTCGAGAAAAAAGTCATGTGGAGAAGGCTGCAAAGCTGGAGGAATGTGATGCAGGTGCAGGTGCTTGCTGGAGCTCTTGTCGCGTGTGGCCGGTAGCATTTTGGATGGCTTCCTCAATACGTCGCAAGATACTTGTCGATCTGAATGGGAAACGTCGCGTGTTGGAAGCTGTGATGGGACGAAAGCAGCAGGCAGAGTCTGGCGTGCATCTCGGCGTGCTGCATCGAGCCAATTGTCCCCCTTATGTCGTGGATTGCGAACGTTTTGTCGTTTTTTAGCCAAGTGGTTTTGCCGTCCGATGTCCCAAGAAGGCGGGAATGCGCACACATTGAAGCGCGACAAAGTCGTCAATTGAGGAGAGTCGTCGATAAAAGTCGCGGATGGGGAGCGTGAGCGAGATCGTGTTGCCAAAAGTCGAGAGGTCGTCGATTGATGCCGTGGGCTGTTTTCCGAGATTTCGCGTTGTCGTTCGTCTTGCCCCTTTTTGTCGCACATGCAGCTGACCGCGAGCAGATTCCAGGCGACCGAGGAAAGGGGATAATGGAGGATATGGGAATCAAAACTTACGTATCTGATCACTAAAGACAGATGCAAAATGTCGTCGTGTATGAGAGAGGATGATTGAGCTGCACCCAAATAAGACCGCGATCGTGACAATTGTCGAGATTTGAAAAGTGGTGAGAGAGAAGGGGACGAAGAAAAAGCAAGAAAAAACCCCGAAGGAAGCAGTTCAAATTAGACAGGAAATAACGGCAGGAACAAACGGGAGCGTGGGACTAAAAGGGAAAGGCCAGAAATGCACGAGAGCAAAAGAAACAGCGAGCGAACGAAAATCGAAGGGCGCCGTCCCCCAAGTCGCCTGTTCTGCAGGGAAGGGGGGGGACTGTGTCAGAATGTGTGATGTATTAATGATTGTTGTATTAGGAAAATCTGCAGAATGTGGGCATGCTCGTTGACCCTGAAAACCTCCCTATTTTCTATACAAGCTCAGGCTAACTCTATTTGGTTGGTTTCCCAGGTTGATTCCTCAGGCTACCCTGTATATTCTGTGGCTCCTTCCGATACACCCCCCTAGGGGGCCTCCCTACGTAATACTTAATATATTTTAACCTTTTTAAGAGCCCGGGCGCTTCGCTTTATAATATTTTAAGGTATATTTTTTACTTTAAATAAGGCCGTTATTATTTTAATACTTTACTTTAATTATATTTTCCGTTTATTTTTATTTTTTCGTCGTCGTTATATATTAAGAAAATTTACTTTTACTTTCTTCGAGGGTTAATAACTTCGTTTAATATAATAATTACGTTTATAACCTCTTTTAAAACGTATAAAAAGGTTTCCCGTAAAGGCCTTTATAAACTTATTAATTATTATAACCTTCGTAAATACTTATTCGATTTTAAGCCGACCTTTTTATACTTCTTAACGAACTTATATATTATAAATATTAATATATCGTAGGCGAGTTTTTAAGCGGAGGGTATCGTTCGTAATAAGGCGAATAGTTTACTTATTATCTTCTTCGATAGCGAAGTTATTATTAAACGTAAGGCCGAGTTAATCGAATAACCGTCGAATATAATATAACTTTTTCGCGGTATATATTAAAGCGAGGAACTTTACTTTTATAAAAGAAGTAATAACGGTATATTACTTAAATAACTTTTATATTATTAACGTATTAAAAAGTTTTATAATATACCCTTATATATTTACTCGGTCTTTTATATTATCGTTAAAAGACGTATTAAAGGCGTATTAAAAGTCGGTTATAATATTATTTATACCGTCGAAATATAAGTTAAAATATTAAGTTTTATATAAGTAAAAGAGTATAATTACCGTATTATTATAATCCTTTAATAATAAGTTTATATTATATTTATAAAGGCGAGTAATATAAAATATTACGTTTAACCTAAGTATTAATTATTATATATAAGAGTAACCCGGTAATACTTTAATATTAATATATACGAGATTACGGTACTAGTCTTATTAGAGTAATTAAGATAACTTATAAGGGATATAATCCTCGTTTACCGCGGGAGGAGTATAAATCGTTAATCGAAAGGTATTTTCGCGTTATTTTATTAATATATTTAGTTTAAGAGAGTTATAACCTCCTTATTTTACGGTACCGTAAAACTTTTATACTTAGAAAAAGTCGTATATTACCTAAGTCCTTTACCTTAAATGTTTTTTTTAAATTAACCACTAGAGAGTTAGCCGTTCTTTATTTATTTTTACGGTATAATAAAATAATATCGTCGACGTAAATAAAGACGGTAATATTATACTTTATAAATATATAAGGGTCCTCCTTAATAGGTGTATAACTTAAAACCGTTAACTTTTTCGTAATATATTATTATTATAATAAGGGAGATTATCGGAGGTTATATAAAGCCTTCTTTAATAATTAAATTACCCTCTCTCTTACGGTATAATAACTTTAAAGCTTAATAATAATAATATATAAGTTAATTTATTAAGGTCCGCGTTAACGAATACGTTAACGATATTAATTTACCGTAACTCTAGGTCGAATTTAATAACGATATAAAGGAAGATCCGAAGTATAAAATTATTAAAAGTCGTTACCCTCGTAAATTAACTAGTCTTCTCCTTTTAATTACTTAGGATTATTATACGTACTTTAAGCGTTAATTTTATTATACCGGTAAGATCGGTTTTATAATTATATACTTATATATTCCCGAGGATTTTATACCCTCTAGTATTTTTTTAATAATTTTTTCGAAGGTTTTTAATTTACGGTAAAAGGTAATATATTACTTTTAAGCTTATTTAAAAAGGTATCGGTCGTTATATATAAAAAAGGTTTCGTATATATACGAAGGAGGTATTAAGTCGTAATAATTTTATCGTAATACCGTTAAAAACGTTTTATAACGGTCTTTATACTCGGGTAATAATATTTCCGACTCCGTAACTTTATTAAAATAAATATCTCCTCCCGTTAACGTACCCCGAAAAATTATAAATTTTAACGTTATTAGTCTCTCTCCCGTATCGTTATTATTTTCGTTAAATAATTTATTATTAATATTATCGCTTTTTACCTCTTGGTTTTTTTCCCGTATCGTTATTATTTTCGTTAATAATTTATCGTTAATATTATCGTTCTTTATTTTTCGGTTTTTATTACGGTTACGGTAGGCGCCGCCGGTATACCCTTAACTTTATTAATCGCCTCCGGTATTATAAGGGCTCTTTTACGGGGGTTAATTATAAAGGGTACCCCTTTAAAAGTTATATCGCCGGTATAATTTTCGGGACTAGGGTTATCCTCTTAAGTACTTACCTCGTTATTAATCTTTAATAAAAATTTAAGTATTTAATAACCTTATAACTTATCGTTAAAACTAAGGGTCGCGACTTTTTACTCTTAAGTACCCTCCTTCTCCGTTAAGAGGTAATAGATTAACGCGTAGGTATAACGGTTTTATTTTAAAAATATTTACGTTACGTATTTTTACGTAATCTCTTTCCTTTTCTTTTACGTATATATATAATAACGTTTAATTCTTTTATTAATAATTTAACGTATATAATAACCTCGCCGAATATTTCGCCTTTATCGAAAACTATATCTCTTATTAACTTTACCTCTTTTAATCTCGGGACTTAGATTTTAAAAATATTAAAGGATTTATAACTTATTAGGAAATTAATATACGCCTTAGGTTATAGTTTTCGCTTTTTGTTTTAACGTTTTTGGGCCTTTTTCGTTAAAATAAATATTTTATAACCGAATACCCTTAGATAAGTAATATCGGGCACCTAGCTTTATACGGCTTCGAAAGGGGTTATATATTATAACGAACGATAAGGTAAACGGTTACTTATATATATAAATTATATTATAATAAACGATAAAGTAAACGGTTATTTATATATACGGTTTATAACCGATAATATTAAGTTATAAGTCTTTTAAGAGTTTTATATTTATTCGTATAATACGTACTTTAATTATTATTACCCCTTAAAACGTTAAAAGCCTTATTTTATACTTATATATACGGTATAAAGGGCTCGATAATAATACCTCTCTTTTCGACTTTTTTCGCCGCTTTTTTATTAATAATAAGTTTATTATTAACTCGAATTATTACGGTTTTATACCTTATTCGCTTTATAATATTTAAAGCCTTCTCGATTACCGTAAAAGAGTTAGTTTTTTTAATAAGGGTATAATATAATATATATTTTATATCGTTATAAGTAATAAAGAGGGCTCTCGTATTATTATCGTATACGGTGGTTATATCCGTTTAATTAATATTTAACCTTCGAAATAACTTTAACGATAACTTATTAAACGGTAGTTTACGTAATATTACTCTTTATATTTTTAAGAGTTTATAAACGTTATATTCGATAATATTTAAGCTTTTTAAGCGTACGCCTTCCACCGAAATAAGTAAGTAAATAATTATATTTAACTTTATATAATTTAGACGGCGATATTAAAAACGTCTTTTTTAAACTTATATATAACGCCTTTTTCGCGAAAACGATATAAATATTAACTCTTTTATTTCCTCGATAATATAATATTACCCGTATTTTACCGTTTATATTATTAAAATCTTTATACGAGGGCGGCTCCCGCCGGTATCGTCGACTTTATATAACTCCCCGGTTTTACTCCTTTAAAATACCTTTTACTCCTTTAGGCGACCGAGGGAGATTACCTCGATTATAAATTTTAAGTAAATAATTACGTTTATTAGTTTTAGTATTAAGCGTGCCCCGTTCGCCTTCGTTTTAATTAACTAGGTGTTATAATTATATACTTTTATTACTCCGTTATTAATACGTACGTACTCCGGTATTATATATTATTCGAAAATCTTAAGGCGGTTAAGGTTATTAGTAATATATACGGAAGTACCCGAATTAAGTAATACCCTAAAAGGCGGTTTATTTAACGTTAAAATAATAAGTATTTTAGATATATATAATATATTAATTTTTAGTATTTTTTTAAGACCCTTTAAGCCTTTTATAATAATTATAAGTTATAAATATACCTTTTATATTAACTTACCTTTTACTTTAATAATAAAGGTATTAAACTTAACTTTAATAACGGTCCACTTTTTAATAACGTTCCCGCGTAATAATAATTTTAACTTTCGCTTCGGGCGAATAATATATAAAATAACTAGGTTTTTTCGTCGAATTATTATAAAAATAATTCTTTAAGTTATAACTAGTCCCTTCGTATAACTTATATAATACGTCGCGCTTAACTTATTACGTAATATTACGATTATAATATTTCTTACGTCCCCGTTAAAAAGAACCTCTTTTATCGGCCTTTATTATACCCTTAAACTTAAGTTTTATTATACCGGTAATAAGCGGAGGTAATTTTTAATCCTCCTCTTCGACTTCGTCGTTCTCGCTTTCCGTACCGAAGTTAACGAGTATTAATCCGAACTTTCTTTTTCGAATTAAAAGGTTAAAAGGTTTAATAAATAAAGTTTCTTTTATTTAAAAGTTTTTAATAATACCGAGGGCTTTTTTAATATAACGAGGTATATCGTTTAGGTCTCGTAATACCTCCGTTTTTAAGTTTAAATTAATCGATTAACTTTATTTACTTTTACGGGAAAACGTCTTTTAAATACGATAATTAATTTAAACTTTATACTTTAAGCCCGTTTTAATCGATTTATTTAATTATATATTTACGTTATAAAATAAGTTAATTATTTAACTTTTATTTACGAATTTTATATATTTAAGGGCCTTTTAAAAAAGGATTTTATATTCCGTAATAAACGAGGGCTTTATTTCGTTAAGAAAAGGTTTAATAACGTCGAATAACTTTAATACTTTCTTTTTCGGCTTATTTCTTTCGTAAAATATACGTTTAAGGGTATTATTAACGTAATTATCGAAGAACTCTTATATTTTCTCCGTCGCCGTATTAAACTCGCGCTTTTTTATAATATATACATTAATTTACCTCTCTTAAAAATATAACCCTTTTAGCTAATCGTTATAAATAATATATACTCTCGCTTAATTTTTTTCGTATACCGTTTATACGGCCTACGTATTAATTTCCGGTAACGTTAAAGAGGGTTTAAACGGTTACTTTAAATAAAAATACTTTAAACGGAGTTATATCGTAATATATATTCTTCGTTTCGGAATTAATTTAAACGTTATAAACTAGGTGTTTTAAGTTAATATACTTTATAAATTAAAAGTAATTAACCTTCGTTTTAACGGCTCGTTACTAGTCGTAAAAATTAAGTTTTTCGGTTAAAACCGGGATTTTTATAATTTTAATAATCGTTATAATATTAAATTCGGCTTTTATTAATTTTAACGGTCGTAAATTAATTCTTTTTAATTATTTTATTATACGTCGCGCGTACCGGACTCGTAATTATTAGAATATATAATATATTAATAATTATTATATTAGGAAAATCTATAGAATGTGGGCATGCTCGTTGACCCTGAAAACCTCCCTATTTTCCATACAAGCTCAGGCTAACTCCATTTGGTTGGTTTCCCAGGTTAATTCCTCAGGCCACCCTGTATATTCTGTGGCTCCTTCCGACAGACTGGTGCCCCGTAATTACGGAGAGAGGGGGCGGAAGGTGCGTTTGAGCGTTACGGCGGTGCGGGTCGCTCTTCCCCTAAAGCCTAAAGGGCCTGACCTATTTGTCTGCTGCAATTCAACGACGAGCACAACTTTTTAGCGGTCGCGCTGAACCCCCCCTTTCTCTCGCTGGTTGCCGAGAGATACTTGCTCTACCCACACTGTGCAATGGTCGCACGAAGTACCCGCCGTTGACCAGTAGTGCGCTGTACAGAGGAAGGAGGGTAGTGGCTCCCCAGGCCGACTGACCCAGGAAAGAGAAACTCAACATACGCAGTAAGATACAAGCGAAGTGGAGGGCGTTCCGAGAAATGACGGGCAGCCATTAGATGGATTGAGCTTTGGAGTGGACGATGGATCCCTTCCCGAACTGGCTGTGCCCCTTTTTCAAATCCATAGAAATGGGGCAAGCTGCAGTTTGTTTCCGTTACGGCTCTTCCTTTTCAACTCGATAAACGCCTGCGGCGGCGTATCGTGTATCTTGCAATTATAATGGTAGGACAAGCCTGGCAGACCGCGACCCTGTATTTCTTCACCATTGTGCCTGTGTCCCGGGAAAGTTGCAGTAGGAGGGAAATAGCAGAGCGAGCAAAGCCCGCGAGAAATAAAGAAAGAAAAGAAAAGCTTTCTGAGTCCTGGTCGTTTTGGTCGCTCTGGTTGTTCAGCTGCTTTCTGACCTTGCACCAGCGTTGTCCGGGCGTGTTTCTGTCTGTCCTCGTCTGGCTTCTGGCCCCTGGGTGCAGCTTCCCTTTCTCGCATCTCTTCGTGTCATCGGCTTGTCGATGCTTGCTTGCATCTGATACTTTGCTGTAATTTTCCTTTCCCATCTCCTATTTAGCCCCTCCTCTTCTTCCTACCGTCTTGCTGCACGCTGCAATACAATTGGCCTTTTTCGTGCAACAGGACGAGAAAGGGAGGGCAAGACACGCAGGAAAAGCGTAAAACAGCCTGGCAGCCAAACCAAATCAAGTCAAGCCTCCTCTTTGCGTCCCATCCTTCACAGCGCTCTCTCAAGCTCCTGAGCCCCCCGTCCATTCAAGTGGTCTGTGTGCCAAAAACGCCCCCCCCGGAAACCGTAGTCGGGGCGGCGTATCACAACAAAAATCTCTGGGGAAGCACAGGGACAACAGGAGGAATGAACCCAGACGGCGCTCATGATCTGCCCGGCCCCCAGGGCAAGGGGCCCCTAAAAAGGCAGAACAAAAAGGGCGTGCTGTGCAGGAGAAAGGCCTGGACGAGGCACAGCACAGGGCAAGTGTCTCTGATCCTTTTGCTGGGGCGCCAGTGGACTGAAATTGAAATTGCGAAAATTTGTTGGCTGTCCCGTGTTGAATTAAAACTTCAATCTCTTCGTCGTTGTGTATCGCTCTGCACGACACGGCTAAATTACCAGCTCTTCTGCTGACCTCCAGCCGATCTGCCGGAAACGCCCAGAGAGTTGGAGGCTCGTTTCTGAAGAAGCAACCCGAGACGTGAAAGCAGCCATTTGCTATTCGAAAGCTGGGATACGACACACAGCTAACGGTGGGCAACCGAACGGATCAGCCGGAAGATTGATGAGACTTGCAATCAAAGTGCCAGGCCAGATCAGTATATGGCAGTAAATAGACTTTGAGCGCAAAATCGCCTGTCCGAAGTCCATAGGATATCGCACCTGTCAACGGGTGTCAAAAAGGAAGCACAACAAGAGGAAAGGGAAAAGGAAGAAGGGGATTGCATGTCGTAGGCCTGTCGCAGTTGTCGTCGTTGCCATCTGTCATAGGATAGGGCTTCACGATGTCCAGAGAGTCTAGGAGCCTCCCTTGCAGTTAGCTGCACGCCAGACCCGCTTCTTTTGTCTCGCTTTCCTGACCATCGTGAATCGTAAGATACGTCGGACGATTGTTTTCAGATCGCTCTTTCCCAAGACGTCTTTCCCAGATTATTGACATAGTACGTCGTATTGTCTTCTTTCTCAATTGAGACGTCCCTTTAAGACCGAGTTGGTTACCCATTGGGGCACATAGCAATGCAAGATATCTGTGGTGCCCTTTGAGCCTCTGTCCTCATTGGCGGCAGGCGCTCGCGCCAACACAACATGCTTCGAGAACAATGCTAAATGGGAAGGAGCAATGCATTTGTCGCACCGACGCTTGCTATTGTCTCTATTCAGTACGCTGTCTTCGCCATCACCATTGCTCGCCATTGGCGCGTTTGTTTTTCCTCAATCAGGTTACCCGGCTAAGTTCGGCTTCGTCCTGTGTACAAATAATGAATGTAAGATACGTCCACAGAACCTTCTTATGCACGCAGTCAAGAGTCAGTCCGATACGTCGATGTGAACGGACTACAAGTACGGCCGGGAAGGCGCCCGAGGACCATCCCACAGGGCTCTTTCCCTACCGAGTCCAGGCGCTAGCCCACTAAGCATCCCGCCGTAACTCCCCCGTGGCCCCCATAAGGCGCACTCTCTGCTGCTGACTAAGTTAACCGAAGCAGGCATCACGTGAAACGAACGAGCCCCGCCCTCCGCCCACAGACTTCGTTCAGGCAACAAAAAATCTTTTCGCGACACTCCACTCCACCCATCCTCCTGCGAAAAATAACAAGATTATCACCACTGAGCTGGCTTTCTTCACCTGTCTTTTCCCGCCCACCACACACATCACCGGGAACTGGCACGAAGAACACTGCACCCTTCACAACATCTGTACCGCAGAGAAGGTTGCCCATCATGGTATGTTTTCATTCTCGACACCCAAACGGTCAAACACGCGAGACTTCATCGAAACCCCCTTCGTTCTCTTCCTTTTTTAGCCCCCTTTCCCACCACATCCCCCTCCTCGCCGGCTGCACATCCCACCAAACCCCCTCGTTTCGCGTCAGATGGACGTCGAATTGCTGCCCGGCCGCCGGCTGGCCTCTCGTTGTCCTTTGGGTGTTCTTTGGGTAGTTTGTTGATTGGCCTATCGCTTAACCTTGTCTTCCTCTTCTTCTCGTTCGACGCCTACAGCCTCCCCCGCCGCATCAAAAACCCGAAAATGTGCTGAAGCGGGCAAACGAGCTCATTGGCGTCAACCAGGCGCCGGCGGCTTTGACCCTGCTGCACGAGCACATCACCTCGAAGCGCTCCCGCAATGTCCCTATCGCCTCCCTTGAGCCTGTGATGCTCCTTCTCGTCAACCTCTCCGTCGAACAGAAGAAGGGCAAGTTGGCCAAGGACGCCCTCTACCAGTACAAGAACATCGCCCAGAACACCAACGTCGCCACCATCGAGCTTGTCCTCAAGGGCTTCATCGAGCAGGCCCGCCGAGAAGGTCAACGAGGCTCAAAAGAAGGCCGACGAGGTCCAGACCAGCCTCGAGGCCACCACCCAGGCCGATGGCACCACGAGCATCGACGATCTTGAGGCGTCCGAGACGCCCGAGTCGATCCTGCTGGCCACCGTCTCTGGCGAGCAGTCCCGCGACCGCACCGACCGTGCTATCGTTACCCCTGGCTCAAGTTCCTGTGGGAGGCCTACCGCACGGTCCTTGACATCCTCCGGAACAACGCCCGTCTCGAGCTCATGTACCAGAGCACCGCCCTGCAGGCCTTCGACTTCTGCCTCAAGTACGCCCGCAAGACCGAGTTTCGCCGTCTCTGCGAGCTGCTCCGCAACCATGTCCAGACCGCCGCCAAGTACTCGACCCAGATGCACGCCATCAACCTGAGCGATCCGGACACCCTGCAGCGTCACCTTGAGACCCGCTTCCAGCAGCTGAATGTCGCTGTCGAGCTTGAGCTGTGGCAGGAGGCTTTCCGCAGTGTTGAGGACATCCACACCCTGCTGAGCCTCAGCAAGCGCCCGCCCAAGAACGTCATGATGGCCAACTACTACGAGAAGCTCACCCGTATCTTCCTCGTCGGCGAGAACTACCTTTTCCACGCCGCCGCCTGGTCGCGGTACTACCACCTGCTGCGCCAGTCCTCCATCCTGGTTGCCAACGGCCAGGGCAAGAAGTCGGACAACCCGCCTGCTACGGATGCCGACCTCGAGCGCGCTGCTTCGTTCGTTCTGCTGTCTGCTCTGTCCATCCCCGTCATCAGCACCACCCGCTCGCGTGGTGCCATGGTCGACTTTGACGAGGCCCGCAAGAACAAGAACTCGCGCCTGACCCACCTCCTGAGCATGAACTCCGCCCCACTCGTGCTGGTCTCTTCCGTGATGCTCTTTCCAAGTCTCTGCTGCGCCGCGTCCGCCCCGAGATCCGCGACCTGTACAACATCCTTGAGGTTGACTTCCACCCGCTGTCGATCTGCAAGAAGATCTCGCCCATCCTGACGCAGATTGGTGAGGACGCTGAGATGCAGAAGTACATCCTGCCCCTGCAGCAGGTCATCCTGACCCGCCTGTTCCAGCAGCTGTCGCAGGTGTACGAGACTGTCGACCTGGAGTTTGTCGAGAGCCTGGCCCAGTTCCCCGAGGCCTACCGGGTTACTCGTGCCACTGTCGAGAAGTTTATCATGAACGGCAACAAGAAGGGCGACCTCGCCATCCGCATGAACCATGCACCGGTGTCCTGAGCTTCGACTCGGACATCTTCTCGTCTGCCAAGGCTGTCCACGCCGGCTCTGCCGCTGGTTCAGCCGAGGCCGAGGCCAAGTCTGTCCAGCGCCTGCAGAGCACGCCGTCTGAGATTGTGCGCTCGCAGCTGAGCCGCCTGGCCAAGTCTCTGTACACCACCTGCTACTACATCGACCCCTCCTTCAACCAGACCCGCATCGACGCCCGCAACGAGGCCCTGGCTCGCGCCAAGGCTGGCGCCGAGCAGGAGCACCTGGACACTCTTGCCCGCAAGGACATTATCCAGAAGCGTAAGGAGGAGGCTTCCGAGCTGCAGGCCAAGCGCGAGAAGGAGAACGCCAAGATCAAGAAGATGCGTGAGCTGGCCATCCTGGAGGCTGAGCAGCAGCGCCAGCAACAGGAGCAGAAGGAGCGTGAACAGAAGCGCATGGAGCGCGAGCGCGAGCAGATTCGCCAGACTGAGGTCGAGAACATGATCAAGGAGCTCAAGATTGGACCGAAGGCTCTGGACATTAACGGCGAGGACCTTGCCACCTCTGGATCCCCAGAGACTGCGTGCCATCAAGCTGCAGCAGCTTGAGCGTGAGAAGAACGACGTCAACGAGCGCCTGCGCGTGACGGGCAAGCGCATCGACCACCTGGAGCGTGCCTACCGTAAGGAGGAGGTCAAGAAGCTGGCCGACGACTACGCCGAGCAGCAGAAGCAGGATCTGGCCAACTACGAGACCGTCAAGGCTGAGACCCTCAAGGAGTCGAAGCGCAAGCACGAGGCCAACGTTGAGCTCAAGAACCGCCTGAGCCGCCTGGTGTCCAACTTTGAGCAGTTCCGCGACGAGATTATCGACCGTCGCCGTGACGAGTTTGACCGCCGCCGCCGCGAGGCAGAGCGCGAACTGGAGAAGCAGATCACTCAGCGCAAGAAGGAGTACCGCGAGCGGAAGCTCCGCGAGAAGCGTGAGCGCGAGGAGGAGGAGCGCCAGCTGCGCGAGGCCGAGGAGAAGGCCGCTCAGGAGAAGGAGGAGCAGAAGAAGCGCGACGAGGCCCGGAGAGAGGAGATGATCCGTCTCAAGGCCCAGCGCGAGCAGGAGCACCAGGAGGCTCTCGAGAAGGCCGCTCTCCAGGCCCGTCGCGAGGAGGAGGCCCTGGCAAGACGCAAGGCCGAGAAGCTCAACGCTGCTGCCGGCCCACCACGGCGCGAGCCCACTGGCGACTCCGCATCCTCGGAGCGCCGGCCAGTGCTTAACCTGCCTGGTGCCCGCAGCTGGCGCGAGCGGGAAGCGTCCAAGAACACTGGTGGCGAGGGCGCTGCTCCGGCCGCTACCGCTGCCGCTGCTGCCGCCGCCCCCTCGGCTCGCCCCGAGCGGACTAGCACACCGATGGAGCGCACCGACTCCAGCGACCGCGCGTCGGGCCCGCCGCGCCTGAACCTCGCCGGTGGCAAGCCTCGTGGCGTGACCGTGAGGCCGCCAAGGCCACCTCGGACGCCCCCAGCGCCTCTGGCGCCAGCTCCAGAGACGGCCCGGCACCGCGGACATTCTCTGGCCGTGGTCTCCCGCCGGCCCGGACAAGCACCCCCCGTGGTGACGGCCCAAGCCGTGAGAACGGCCGTGATGACAAGACTGCCGGCCGTGAGGAGTCGCCTGCTCCTCCCAAGGAGGCCCTGACCGCGTCGGGTGCCCCTGGCAAGTACGTGCCCAAGTTCCGTCGTGAGGCTTAAATTGGGGGGCGCGCTTTATTTTGGGGTGGCAGCAACCCGACGCAAGACCTGGGGAAGAAACAAGGAGAGGGACGGGGCAAGCGTGTGTTTTGATGATGCTGTCTTTTAGAGGAGGGAGGGGTTTCAAATGAAAACTGCATGCTCGGTAGCGCGGGAAAGAAAGGGAAAGCAAAGCGGCTCGTTTTCTTGTTGTTTCTTTTTTGCAAAAAAAACGGGCTGGGACGAAGAGAACCTCCAAAAGTATCTTGCGCCGCCTCTTGCAAATTGTCAGCGCATCTTCTTTGACGTTTTCGTCTTTGCTTTTGCATGTGTGTCTTTTTTTTTATTAAAAATAGGGAGTTTGGCTTTCTTCCTGTTTTTTTTATTTATTTATATTGTGTTCTTCACCGATCAGTACCATTGAAATTTAATGTCAAAATATTTTACAACTCATTGTTTTTTAATTTCAAGTCTTTCCAAGTGTCTCCTGTTCTTTCCCTTTTCTCATTTCTTTCGTGGAGGTATGACATAACGATGCTTTTTTTGCAATTTGTTCTATCAAGACGTAATTGAGCCTTGGGGAAAGGGGAACGGCGACGGATTTACAAGCATTACAGCGCAGCATTTGACAAAGGTAGATACATCTAAATTGAAGCACTCACTGCTTTCTATAGAACAACTAGTTTCGAGTATGGAGGCAAATTGATCCATTCGTTCTTGATAAATAACTATATACGTGACGTATGGGTTGGTGTATGTGTGCACATATGTGTATATGGCCTTTTTTGATATCGCAGCAGGCTTGAAAAGAAGAAACAGAAAATGAAAAAAAAACAAGACGGAATCATGCACTCGACTCGCCGTTGGAAGCGGACTCTGACTCTGAGTTCAGTGTCAGGCCTTCCACCTTGTGTAAGGGCGACTCGACGGCCACCGTTGCCGCCTTTTGGTTAGGCGACACACGATTATGGTCTCTATCTTTGTCACGGAGGCTGGGTGAAGCTGGACGGCTGTCCTTGCGCCGGAACAAGCTGATGTACTCGCGCTGTGCAACGTACTCGCTTGTCTGGTAGCCCAAAATGCCCTGGATATCGCGACTGCGGTGGCCCTTGATACGGGCAATCTCGGTCGACGAGTACTTGACGAGAGCGCGGCCGACTTCCGTGCCAGACGCCACCAAGCTTGGGGTTGTAATGGCTGGAGTGGCACCGTCTGTAGCTGGCTTGCGGTCGACGACGACAATACGGACAGCGTCGTTCTCGGTAAAAGGACCCTCGACGTCGACGACGCCGACTGGGAGCAGACCTGCGTGCTCAACCAGTGCCTGGTATGCACCCTGGTCGACAAAGATTGTGCCGTGAGGGGCGAGACCGTGCAGTATCCAGAAGGAGCGGTCACGAACAGGCTCCGGCCATGGGAGGAAGCGAGTGTGAAGTGGGGGCTTGGTGAGGGTGGTGCTGTTGGAGAGAGAGGGAGTTGCAGCAGCAGATGCTGATGGGGCATATGCGGCTGGTAATGACGCAAAGGACGAGGACTTTTGCAGGAGGGAGGCCCCCTGCGCAGCCTGAATGTGCGCCAGGATCTGGACAAGGTTACCGGGAGTCGACGACCGCGTAATGACAGTCGTGACACCGGCAGAGGTGGCCAGACGAGCAGCCACGATCTTGGTAGACATGCCACCCGTTCCCAATGCAGAGCCAGGAGTAGAAACTGCACACACACAGTGTTAGTATATAGAATGTATGCTTTGAAAGGAGACTTCGGGGCAAATTCGTACTGTCTGCTTCCAGTGCGTTGATGTCCTCAACGACTTCAATGGGTTCGGCATCTGGGTGCTGACGCGGGTTCTTGGTGTACAAGCAGTCAACGTCGGTCATAAGGAAGAGCAGATCGGCGTGGATCATGGCAGCAGTGATGGCCGACAGTGTGTCGTTGTCACCAAAGCGGATCTCCTCGACGGCCAGCGTATCGTTCTCGTTGACGATGGGGATGACCCCCATATCAAACAGTTCCGCAAAGGTGTTTTGTGCCCGGAGATATTGGGTGCGCTGTACGTGTCAGTGATTTTCTTCTCTCTTGTCACGTTCAGTTCGTAAAAGAACGCCAGGGAGCTTACATCTGCTATATCGTTCCGTGTCAAGAGAATCTGTGCAATGGGCTGCCGCAGATGGCTAAACAAGGAGTCCCAGAGGCCAATAAGCCGACACTGACCAATGGCAGCGAGGGCCTGCAGCTTGGCCAGGTGCTTGGGACGTTGCTCGACGTCCATCCGTCGCAGACCGACGCCAATGGCACCGGAGGAGACAATGACGACACGGTGGCCATCTTTGCGAAGACGGACGGCCGTCTCGACGATCAGCGAGAGCGTTGCAATGAGCGGCTCATGGCTTGTTGCGTCGATGATGGAGCTCGTTCCTGAGGAGGTCAGCAGGATGAGCTAGCCAGAATACATAAGCGGAAGTCGTAAGCTGGGAACGTACCGAGCTTGATGACGATGCCCAACGGCCGTGGACCCTTCATGGCTGGAGGATTGGATGTTAGACGGAGGAACGAATGTAAGAGAATAAGGAAACGTGAAGAGAAAGTTCAAGACAGCAGCCGAGGACAACATGTGAAGAAGGTATGAGCAGGTTCCAGAGCTGTGTATATATGTTGTTGCGGTGTGTGTGTGTGCGCGCGCGCGTGTGTACGTCGTATGTACTGCTCTCATTGATGCCGATGTCGTTGAAACGGTCACAACGCCGCACGACGTGCCGCTTAGTTCTTCTATTTTTTTTCCTCCCCCTCGACAGCTAGGGCGAAAGAAGCAAGGAAGGTCGGGGCGACCAGGCGATCAAGGCACGTGCAAAGCAGATGACAAGCAAAACAAGACGAAATCAAACGAAGGAGACAAAACAGGACGAAGGGCGTGGAGAAAAATGAACAAGAAAAAAGCTCGGGAGTTCTTACACGAGTGAAGGATGCTCTGCTGCAAAAGACTGCTGTGTGGATCCATTGTCGGGATGCCCAACAGGGGGTGTCCGTCGTGCTGAGTATGACAGGGGGGATGGAGAAGAAGAGGAGGGATAAAAAAAAACTCTGAGCCAAGGTGGCCCGTTCCCGCACACGCAAGCAACGGCAGGGCTGCAAGAAGACTGGAGAAAACTAAGGTCTTGGAAACTGGAGACTGGAGATGTGTCGTTGATTATGAGTGGGTGTTGCTCATTCGGGGCCGGGCAGGTGCGAACGACAAACGAAGTACTGACGTACTGCTCCTTCTGCATGCGCCGAGACAGGCCAGGACAACGAAAAATGGGATTTTAGCTTCTGAGGAAAGGGCGTGGCCAAGAGCAGCAAAGACGCGGTTGGTCAATTGGAGTCATCGGGGGAAGGTACGAGGGGCTTGTCCATCGACTGTTCTTGCCGTGATTTTGTTCGTTGCTCAACTTTGCTCAACTTTTTCCTTCTTTTTTAGTCTTTCCCCTCCACCGCTAGCCCCGATGTCGGGTGCAGCAATATGGGGGACACAAGCTGCTATTCCAGGGCGTCCCGTTACACGCTAGGTGTGCTGCCGCGCTACGGCAGATGAAGTTACAGTGGCAATGACAGCCTGCTGGCGCTCTGTTTGGTGGAAAGCAGACGAGATACGGAGTACAGGCGCTGACCTCTGTTTTGGCATGCGGGATGTCACGGGACCAATTTTAGCTCACCGCCCAAACTCGCGATATTTTTGCTGACTATCGTTGTATCGATAGACGGCAGAATCGGGAGCTGGAATTGGGCAAAGTGAGGAGCAAAGATTGCGAAGATCAACAACGGCCACTCTTTCCCGTGTTCCTTCACACAAATTTCAATCCACACACAGCAACAGCATGTCGACATCACTACCATCACAACCAGCGGGCGCTGCTGCGTCACCAACGCTTGCCAATTCCACCGAATCTGTATCCACCCCGTCTCCTAGCTCATCATCATTGTCATCGTCGTCATCATCGTCACCATCGTCCAGCAAGGACCGCATCCAAAAGTTTCTCGAAAATGACCCTGCCCGCACGGGCTTCGATCCGGCCACCAGCTGGTGGTTGAACTACTTCCGCATTCTGAGCGGCCAGGTCACGCCCGAGGGCATCCACCACTACCGCGAGTGGCGCTACCGGGAAAACGAGGCGCGCGACTGCAAACGCTGTGAAGACGCCCGCGACTTTATGCTCAAGTACTCGCCGATTGTGCGGTTCATGACGGAGAAGACGGAGCAGCTGGGTGGACACAAGCTGGACAGCAGCAACATTGTGTGTGCACGGTGTCCTGCGCGTGTGACGGAGACGCCCGACGGCAAAATGCGGATTGTGCGGCAGGGCGGCGGCTTCCACCCGGGCTTCGGTATCTTGCTGTGTGCCAACGAGATGCGCGACAAGAAGCACCTGGAAGACAACCTGGCACACGAGATGGTGCATGCCTACGACCACCTGCGGTGGAAGGTGGACTGGGACGATCTGAAGCATGCGGCGTGCTCAGAGATCCGGGCGTCGATGCTGAGCGGCGAGTGCCGGTGGACGCGTGAGTCGTTTACACGCGGCAACTGGACACTGACACAGCAGTTCCAGCGGTGCGTGCGGATGCGGGCGATCCAGTCACTGACGGCACGGCCAAAGTGCAAGGACGACGTGCATGCGACCAAGGTGGTCAACGAGGTTTGGGATTCGTGCTTCAGCGATACACGGCCCTTTGACGACATCTACAAGTAGGGTAGACAAAGGTGTGGAGAAGAGAGTAGAGAGGCTGGAGACAGGCGGCCCATAAAGATAGACGGAGAGCAGAGGGCTGGCTGCTTACCCTGCATTGCACTCGCATTGCACTTGCATAGACACGCGATGAACACGAATTTTGAAGGTCAATATCCCCCATTACCTGTATTAAGCCACGGACCAACAATATAAACAGTACCAATGATGAAAAGGATAAAAGAAGCCAAAGAAAGCCAGTATGTTAAAGTGTGAATACCAACAGGAAAAAAACGCCCAGTATCAAATCCCTCATATGCATGGTTCCAGCTCATTGCACCTCTTGCCGTTTCGCCGAAATAAATAGAACTCATCAAGACTCTTCTCATCGTGACTCTCCCTTGTCGTCTCGTCTCCCATGGACAACTCCTCTACTCGCCACCTTTTGTCTTTTCGCGGTTGGTCGCCCGCTCGCCCTTGACGCAGTGCTTGATGATCCACGGATGCTGCTGGACAGCATCGAGCGGCAGTCTTTTTGCCGGGTCGAGAACGAGGAGCTAGACAGACGTTAGCATGATGGAACGACTGCAAGGGGATAGAAAAACGGAATACGGGCGCCATGATGAGGGGCCTACCTTCTTGATGAGATCTCGTGCCTCGGGGCTGACAAAGGAGGGAATGGTCATGTCGGCGCGGGCAATGCGACGATGTGTCATAACCATGGTATCCTCAAAGGGCGCCTCGCCGACCAAGAACTCGTACGTCAACACACCTAGACTCCACAGGTCCACCTTTTCGTCGTACGAGTTGTCGTTGCCGCTGCCGTGCGGGCGCACCATCTCTGGCGGCAGGTAGTCGAGGGTACCGCACAGCGTTGTGCGGCGGTGGTTGGGTGCGTGCACACTCCAGCCGAAATCAGAAATCTTGAGCTCGCCGTGGATGCCGACCAAAATGTTCTCGGGCTTGATGTCGCGGTGGATGACGTGCTTGCGATGCAGGTAGCGCAGGGCCGAGGCCATCTGTGCCACGTACTGCGCGGCCTTCCACTCGGGGAAACGGTTCTCCTTGCGCAGGTGCTTGTACAGCTCACCACGGCCGGCAAACTCGAGGATTAAAAAGATGCGCTTGCTATCGTGGAAGTGGCCGTACATCTTGAGGATGTTGGGGTGGCGCAGGTTGCTCTGGATCTCGACCTCACGGCGAACCTGCTTCTCGACACCCGAACCGTGCTGCAGTTCAGCCTTGTAGAGCACCTTGAGGGCGCAGATGAAGCCACTGCTGCGCTCCCGGGCCAGGTACACACGGCCAAACTTGCCCTTGCCAAGAGGGCGGCCAATCTCGAACATGCCGAGGTGGAACTGACGTGGCTGGTTGTAGAGCGGTGCTGACAGATCAGACGATGCAGCGTCGCCGCCTGCTGTCTTCTTGTCATGCTCGGGTGTGTCTGTTGTTGATATTGTCGTCTCGTCTGATGCTACAGCGACTGTTGTTGTGACGACACCGCGGCTCTTGCCGGTCGGCGAGGTCGGGTGGTGATCTCGGCTGCCGCTGGTTGTTGTCGTGACTGTTGCTGCGGATGCGGCAGTGCCTTTCCAGTGTGATGTGGATTGTGATGAGGAAGACGAGGTTGTGTTGGCGCTCTGGGCTTGTAGGGCGACCTTGAAGAGGTTGCGGTTTGTGCTTTGGCCGGATGGCACCGTCATGCCCTATGTCGTCTGTCAGCAATGCTCATGAGGCTGATGGTGACGAGGTGAAGGCGCAATTGGTCTCATTGGTACTATCGTCGGGAACTCACCTTTGCTTTTGGATACGGGCGAGCGCCTTCGCCATTCTCGTCGTTTGACCGACATCCGCTCGAAGCGAGATTCCAGGACTCGGGTGGCCGCCATTGTTGATGGTAATGGAAGAGACAGGGAGGATAACGAGGAAGAGGTCGAGGAAGAGGATGAGGAGAGGGGAGGAGAGAGAAGCTGCCCGGAGAAAGGCAACAAGACTGAAGGCGAGAAAGACAAAAGCTGGTCGACGGAGAGCTGGGCGATGAAGAAAGAAAGAAAGGCTCGATGGTCGATCGGGGACAGGTGCAAGGGAAAAGACAAGCTATCCAGGCCTTGTTGTTCTTGGTGCTTTCAATTCCGATTACAAAAGCAGGCCTGCACACACAACTTGGACGCAAAGAGAAAAGCGCAAAATACACAAGACACAGCAAATCGCCTGGTCGCCATAGCGGCAGCATTCGGGCGGTTTTCGACGATGTGAGTGTCTCCACTTTGTGTACTCTGTGTATTGGGAAGCCGCAGACCGGCGTTGCCCCAGTGACGGTCGCACCTGCCGTGAGGCGGCGTTAACAGAATTGGGTGCACACCCCCGCACTTTCTGTTAGTGCACACAAATGCGACGCACTTTGCCACGGCGGTGCCACTTCAGCTCAGGGTGTTTCCCGAAAGGGAATCAATTCAATACTGAGTACTTTGAAAGATACCATCTTACCAGAAACGAGAACTCGGCTGTCGAATTCCATGCACTGCCTTTGATCCTTTGATCGCGAAATTATGCGAATCACAGTATCAATCGGTACACGGGCGAGAAAGGTATTACGATTGTTTATGCTGCCGTTTGAACAATTGACAGATGGCCATATATATAGAACAAACAGGTTGGCCCGAACTTTGATCCCAAAAATCAAAATACAACATCCAGACTCCCGTCTCCAGACTCCAGACTCGAGACGTCAAACTCCAAATTCCAGATGCTAAAGATCCGTCGCTACGCTATCCAAAATGATTTTTTCCATACCGACGCACCATTCGCTCCCATCCATTTGACTCCGTCCAGAATGCATACAAAGAGATTACAAGTTTCGCTGTTCGTACTGTTCTCCAGATGGGTGCATCTGGATGACAAAGTAGTGATCCTCCTCGTCGGAATCAGCATCGGATGGATTGACCAGGGTGGCTGATGAGCCAACTGAGCGAGCCGCGCCAGCCGATGGGACACTTGCCAGCTCACTTGAATTGGCCTCCGAGTCAGCTTCGGTCGTCGCCTGCGAGAGCCAATACTCGTTCCCGTTCCCGCTCTTGAGTCGCCTTGGCTGCGGCGGAGGCGGCAGGGCCTGTGACTGCGCGCTGTTCTGGTTGTGTACCAGAGGTCGGTTAGCAATGGCCGAGACAGCGCCATCGTTCTCGGCGGCGTTCGCACCCGCAGACGCAGAATCGGAACCGTTGTTGCGGGCACCGTTTTTGGCCACGGCCGCCAGAAAGCGGCTCAAGTTCCCCTCGGTGAGCATGTCGTGTGCAGAATCGTCCACATTGCCGGGCAGTCTGCTGAGAAGATTTCGCTCAAAACTGTCGTCGCTGCGCTCATCGCCGGCATCCTCGTTGTTCTCGTTCGCCCAGGCGGGCAGCAAGCCAAAAGCCGAATCGGACGACAGGAGCGAGGGCAGATCGAGGTCGACAAGGTTGCCGCGGCTGACAGGGACAGGACCATCTGCCTGTGGCTGGGCGGGCTGCGGATGCGGCTGCGGATGCGGCTGCGGATGCTGATGCGCATTGTTTCCGTTGCGATGAGCGCCGCCAGTAGCGATCCTCTCGTTTACAATCGCGTCCAACCGAGCACCGGCATTCGGGACCAAAGGCTGAACTGCCCGGGCAATCGTGTCTTGGACTTGTGCGATCTGACGTTCAAGTCGGTTGGATGCACGAAGTGGTGGGTTCACAAGGTTTTGGAAAGACCAGCCAACCATCTCTGCGACATCGTGAATGTAATCTCCCGCCTCGTTGATGAGGAAGTCCAAGCGGTCGAGCACCGCTCGGCGGCGGGACCTCCAGCGGTCGACCATTGCGGCAGTATGCTATCGTGAATATCTTGGCAAAAGGAAAAGTGCGTGATATCGGTGATCGACTGTTTCCGCGATGAGAAAAGACCAAACGAATGAAAAGGATAACATAGCCAGCAACGAAAAGATGAATATGCCCTCTAGGATCATTCCTACTAATTTTGTTACTCTACTGCCACCACAATAAGGTTTCGATCTGAATCTTAAAGGTGTTTTCGAGGAAGGAAAAGTAGTAGAGTTTGTGCGTAAAAGGCATCTTTTGCTGGTTTCCATCAGTGACAACATCAAGACGGATCCTCCGTTAGCGGTCCTGTAGCCACAACCAAGTGCTTGAGTATGTGCCATGTGGCAGTCTTCTTTTCTTCTAGAAGCTGTCACTTTCGACTTTCCTTTACTCATGCCATTCAAGATTATAGAGTACATGTTAGGTTTGTGCTATTCTGTGCTATTCTGTGCTGATTTGTGTGCTTGTTGGTTGACAAAGCCTTGCGGTTGGTGACAATGAGATTCAGTCTTGTCGTACTGTGTTACCCGATTAGATAAGGCGCAAGGCTCTGGCGGGCCCTCCTTCCATACTGTGTGCAGCTTCCGCCAAAGAGCGCCCCGCACGTTCTGCAAGCTCCCTCTCAATCAACAACCTTCCATCTTAAGCTGACAAGCTCTCCATTCATCAAACAACATCAGACGAGATCGACCGACAACCGCCCCGAAACCTGTATTTGCGCTCGAGTTTGGCTGCGACTGCTTTACTTTGCGACGCCCAGCTTTGCACACCAGCCCTTACAAAGCCAACCTGTCTACACAAGTGTCTTTTCCTCCCAACCGCCACCATGGCTCGTCCAATGAACGACATTACCTCGCCCAACGAGCCCTTCTTGTCGTCTGCCGACCTCGCTCAGGCCACGCGCACACATGTCCAGGGCCGGTGGCAGATCAGCTCGCGTAAGCTGCCCATCTCGCACGCCGGCGCCATCGACGACATGACAAGTCGCATCTCCATCCCTGTCCCCGAAATGATCTTTGGCGACAATCAGGTGGCTATTCGGCATTTGCCATCAGGTTGGGCGATCTGGTTCGATGCAGGCGATGCGCTGGACCAGGTAGACAAGACGGGGCAGGGCCGGCTGCAAGTGGCATACGCAAGCGACTGGGCGAGCAGCCGAGAGATGAGCTCGGTGGAGGGCATTCAAGATGTGCGGGCGTACGACTGGAGCTACACGACGCCATACAAGGGCACAGAAAAGCCAGTGGCCGGGTTGAACGAAAGCGAGAGCACAGCGCCGGCGGCAACAACAACACCCACAGAATCAAAACCCACCGTCAACGGCACAACATCAGAAAGCACAGACAGCACAGACAGCACAAACAATATCCTCCCACCACCTCCACCACCACCAGCAAATTCAGCCTCGACCTCTTCCTCCTCCCCTCCTCTGCCCGCCTCACACCCACGACATCCGTCACCTCCCTCCCCTCGACCTCCTCCGCCGCCGCGACCCCATCGTCTTCCACGACGATGTCATCCTCTACGAAAGTGAGCTCGACGACAATGGCATTTCGGTGCTGCGCGTCAAGATCCGCGTCATGCCTCAGCGCCTGCTTTTGCTGAGCCGTTTCTACCTCCGCCTCGACAACGTCTTGGTCCGCGTTCGCGATACCCGCGTCTACGTTGACTTTGAGACCGACGAGGTCCTGCGCGAGTACACTGCTCGTGAGGACTCGTTTGCCAACGTCCAACGCACGCTGACATCTCGTGGCCTGCGGGCCGACGCTGTCATGGCGGCGCTGCGGGATGCAAATCAGGTGGCCGATCTGTTGCCCGTTGTAGAGAACACCATGGAGCGCCTGGATCTGAGCCAAAGTCGGGCGGCATCGTGATGAACGAGATGGAATTTTTGATTTGGTGCTTGATAAAAGTTCAAAAATGTCATAGAAATGGGATTCGATACTGTATGATGTACAACTGGCTTGCCTTTCAAATGCCGCTCAAATAGTAGAATTTAAGAAGATTTGGATTGCGTGTAAGCCAGCCATAGGACAAAAGTGCAGTTTTCAGTGACTTTCTTCTCTAACCTGAAGATGTGATGACAATGCTGTTCAAAAGAGAGAGCAACCGACTAGTTTAGTGGAGTGCGACTTCCTTTCTGGTCCTTGTTTTGCACGATATATATTCCCCCGTTTTCACTTGCCTTCACAAAATCCCCAAACATCGAGTGGGCAGGAGGCATCTTCTCTAGCAGCTTCTTCTTACGGCCAGCACGTTGGAATCGTCGCCTAACCACACTCAACTCACATCTCCAGACCCAATATTTTGCGGTTCGGACTTACTCCAAAACATAATCTTCCCTGCCTGCCAGACTTTTTTCCTTTTCTTGACTCCGACTACTAAAACAGACTAACCATAATACTCGCATCACAAAGCCAGCGGCAACTATCGCGAATGCCGCAACGGGCGCCGGGTGAAGCCAAAGTGACAGCAAACACATGCATAACTCCGGCCGCCAGAGAAGCAAACCCAGACTCTCAATCTCTCTCTCAGCTAAAACTACAAGAATATGAGCGGCAGCATCATCACCGGCGCGAGCCACCACAGTCCCAGTCTTGGGGATGGTGGTGGCGCCAAGGTCAAAAGGAGCAACACATACGCTTCGTTTCTGTCTAACATGGCGGAATTCTCCAAGAAGGTGCCAAACCTCTCTCTTGGTGGTAGTTTTCCCAATAACAGCGCCAAAAACGCAGCTCCTGCAAAGAGCCTCCCACCAAAGAACGTTGCCGTACAGCATCCAGTGAGGCCAGGCAGAAATTTTGCAACACGCCGTCAGACCAAGCCGAGCGTTTCTACCAAAGGAGCACCACTAAAGATGCCCACAACTGCCAGCACGTCAAATTGGTATAGCCGCGTATCTCAAGCAGCTCCGTCTACTCTTGGCGACAAGTTCTGGAGCTCCAGCTGGACCTCGAGCGGCTTCGTTAGTGATGAAGAGGAGCCTGTATGTTCTCCAAAAGCTTCTGCAAAAAACAAGCCAGGCTTCTCTTTTGCCTACGAAAAGTAAGACTACTGGCACCACCACCCACGAAATCGGCAGTCTCTCAAGCGAGAGCGAAGATGATGAAGACGAAGACGAAGAAAATGAAGATGAAGATGAGGATGAAGATGACGAGGACGACGAGGAAGAGGACGAAGACGAAGACGAAGACGAAGACGAAGACGAGAACGAGGACGAGGACGAGGGAGAAGACAATGAAGAAAACGAAGATAGCAATGACGGCAAACAGGAGGAAGATGCGTGTCAACGAATCTCCCAGAGACTAAACAGCGCGCTTGCTAGACAAGGTGCTCGGCCAGCTGTGCGGATGCCTGTACGGCCATCACCATCGGCGGCGGCGGCCATTTTTCCACAGCTCCGGGACCACAATCCAAACTATGTTCAGGTGCCACGGGCCTTGGACGGGTGGAGATCAAACATACAGGAGCTCTCAGACTCGGCTGTATCAAAGTCCGGATCATCGCTTCCAACTCCTTCATCTCCTGCATCCGCACTGGACCGACGATCAAAACGGACCACCCTCAACGATGACATCCGTCTGTACGAATCCCTCAAAGCCGGCTCTAGCAGCTCGGCCCCATACCAAGCACAGTATTCAAGTCTCGGCGACCCGAGCCATTCGAGATCCGTGCGGCCACAAAAATTTCCCGCGAAAGATGGGAGAAGCGGACATCCCACAAACGCAAGGTATTGAGTGCTCCAATAGTCCCAGCAGCCAAAAGACAGACGAGGGAAGACCTCCGGAGAAATAGCACGGTATTTGAGATGGAGAACATGAGACGGAGGGATGAAGAGGACAAGCGGGCCATGGGCCATACAAAGCGACACCGCGATCAGGACTCCAAATACGCAGACTGCCCATTCCCGCTTCCAGCTCCACCACGGTCGTCAGCGTCTCCCCCTCCAATCGGCGAGAACCGTGTCGTCATGCAGTTCACCGTTTTCAAAACGCGAAAACCGCTCACCCAGGCCTTCGACGGCAATTTGGCAGGAAATATTGTCCGGCATGGGTCTTTTCTAGACAAGAACGCGGCAAACAAGCGGGCCGAAGCGCTTCTTCCCTCTCCCAGTCCAGACGTCGCCCGAATCGAGCTTGACTACGGCGAAGAAGGTACAGCCCGAAACGGCATGTTCTTTGGCCGGGTTGAGTACAAGAATGACACGTTTGTCTACGTGTACGTGGACTGCGAATTCCAGCAGTTTGGCAAGATCGACCCTTCAGTGTATGACGGGAAGAGCATGAGCTCGGTGTACAAGCAGCTGTGTCTGTCGCCGCGGTACGACGTTTTTGTCTTTCTGAGAAAACCCATAAGAAACCAAGAGGCTACAGTTTACGAGTACGTGAACGAGCCAAGGCCCGAGCCAGTGGTTGAAGAGATAGATGACGAAGATAGTGGCGCTGAAGACGACTACCATGAGAACGCGACCACACTTGATGTTATCGAGGTCAAGGGCAGTCCTGTAGTCTGTGAACCGGATGGTTACGTGCATAAGGACAACGGCGAGAAAGCGGACGAGAGCACCACAGATGAGGACGCCGATGAAAGTAGTGAAGCCACACAGCGCCGGAAAGACGCCATGCCCGAGGCGGATCACGTCGCGGACAACGCTGCAGACAACGCTGCAGACTGTGACCGAGACAGCCGTGAGGGAAGCCAGGACATAGAAGAAGAACATACCGAAGAGAGCGCACCTGACAAGAGGCTTGTTGTAGGCGGGTACCAAGAAAAGACACGACTTGCAGACCACCAAGATAGTCATGACACTCTCGGCTCACACTTCCAGCCCGTATTTGAGGGCTCGTACACCACTGTCGCTGAGGCCAACAACAAAGCAGTTGACGCTTTTGCTAACTGGACACGGCCAAAGCCGCCGGCCCGCGTAGAGGCGATCATGCACTATTGTAACGTTCTTCAACCTACTATCAACCAGCTGCGCCGCCAGTTCCACGAGGACGAGGAGACCCAGAAAGCCACCCAGGAGGCTGAAATCTCGTGGGAGCCAAGCCCCCTGTTCCAGTATGAGTACGAAGCAATCAACGTGGTTGTGGTAAAGAGTGAAATGCAAGGTCCGCTCGACCTTACGGGCGCATTCTCGTGAGAGGGGGGGGGGGGGTGTAGACGGCGTGGTTTTGCAGAGCGGGTACCGGAAGTTGGACAAGAATCCGAGCGAGTTCAATCATGTAAGGCCTCGGCACAGGCTATCCGCTAGATTTTTATGAATTTTTTTCTTTTCTTTTTGAGCGAGATTTTATGTCATTATCTTTTCTTGCATTGGGCTTGGGAACTTCGGCTTTGACAGACATTGGAACCATGCTTCTTGTTACAAAGAACATTAGATAGAGAATCAAAGTTTCTGGAGGAGCCAATACCAGCTTGAAAGCTGTAAAAGATGTGCAGTCTGTACATGAAATTGATGCGGTAGAGCTTTGGTGTTATGTAGCACATGGCTTCTGGGAGTCCGTGGTTTTGGTTCACAGACTGTTCGTTTGACCACCGAACGAGCTCATTACGGGGAACATCCGCCAGTCGTTCCCTGCAAGATCCACGCCTTTCCGTCATTTGTGATTTTGTATTTCATCTGCCAGTTTGCTTGTTGATCTCTGCTGAAACTGGGTCTCTTGAACTTGTACAACGCCCAACGCGCCTAGTCTTGCTTTTCTTACTGCCACGCGAACGAAAGCGGCATAGGGGGAAGGCAGATCATGGGCAATATAAGTATCTAGAAGGAAGAAGATTATCCCATGAGACAACATGGGAGAGCTGAGATACTAGGATGACGTTGGGAAGAAAGAGGGAAACAGAGGGGGGGAAAGACCTCAAAAGAAGTCTTACGGATAGAAGGCATTGATAAATAGGCCTAATATGAACGACGGATCATAACATCACCTCGTGTTCGAGTTTCTCTCTCCTCATAAATGAATGGTCACTTTCTCATAAATACCCATACTCAGTGCAATCCCCAAGATGCACCCAATCTTCCTCTTAAATCTCTCCAGCTTGGTGCTGTATTGCATCTCAGCTTTGTCAACTGCAGCGCCACCTCCTCCTGGTCCAGCATCAAGTTTTCTCCCCCTGCCGATGATGCCCAGTTCAACTTCCTGCCATACCAGCTGAGAGACGCTTGCCTTGACTGCACTCGACCCAACATATCCACCCTGTATTCTTGTGTTGTTGGCTGTAAGTGCATTGGACCCTTCTAATTCTACCCTCGGCGTATTAACTGACAGTTTAAGTCAGCTGGTTCGATCCCAACTCTGTCAAGGAAAACAATGTCACATCCTGCTATTGCTCCTACACGTGGAAGTGGGACGGGCAGACTACAACTCAAGGCGAGAACAATACCTTTGATGGCGTAAACTTTCTCGTCTGCACCAACAAGTACCCGTCAGTCTTTGAGATGCGCATAAACTCCTTCTCGGGACCCAACAACTTGACCCTATTTATGAGCCACTTCTACAAGGATAGCACGTAAGCTACACCCCAGAAAAAACCCTACGCACCATTGAATAGATCTGACCATATTAGTCTCTGGGGCGCGCCCTATTTATACGTCCAAACGTGGGCCATGCCGGTCCTGAACCTCTCGCTACAAGATAGCACCGGCTTGTCCATGGATTATTATGCAGCTGGGCCGCTTCTAGCCAACATCAGTGGCTTGCAAGGTTGAGACATAGTAGTTGGCTCTGGAAAGACATTACGTTGTTGTGGGAAGAAGTCCAGATGTCCCCACTCGGTGACTTTCATTGCAAAAAGACGAAGACTTGGGATCGAAGGCTCAGGCCTGGCTAGAGGTGGCTCTTTATGTATAGAGCAAATGTATTGCAACGTATTGCCCTTAAAAGCCGTCTGATATCCAACTGACAATAGATGGCTCGTTTTTTAATGCGTTTTTGATTTGTCTAGTAAGTGTTATGTACATACTCCACGACTGGTGGGGTGGTGACCATCATCATCGGGGACGCCCAGAAACATGGCAAATCTGAGAAACAAGCGCGTCCATGTGAGAGGAGCACGGGCAGATGAAAAGCAAATCGAGTTCGTTGGGCGCTTATAGGGGGTACGACGTCTGGGGAAGCGACTCGAGGTGTTTCCGGTGGTGCTCGTTGGCCTAGACAGAGGAGGGAATGTTAGCAATGATGGTTAGACTGAATTTGATTGCTTGGAGAGACGGGAGAGACGCACAAAGGGCAGGCCGCAGTAACCGCAAACGCAGATCTGGGGCTTGTCGGTGTTGATAAACACACGAGGGTGGCCGGCCGCACCGCCACCACCGTCGCACGCCACAACGCGGTCATGCGTCCACCGCACCGGCTCCTGGTGAATCAGCTCCATGGCCGAGTACGGCTGGGGCTGCATGGAGAAGTCGGTCTGCTCGAAACGCGGGCCCGTCATGGCCTTCTCACGCGGCTGCTGGTTCCGCGTCCACACCCCACTCCGGTTGGGCGCCTGCTGCAGGTCCGTCGTTGTGGGGGCACCGGCTTCGTTGGTCGACTGAGGAGTCAGGTCGGTCTGCGTGGAGGCCGCGGTGGAGGCGTCCTGGCCAACACGAGCCGTCACGGCAAAAGACCGGCGGGCGGCCACACGAGCGCCGCCGGCCAGACGCTGGGATACCAGTCGGCTGCCGGCCCGTAATGACATCATTGTGCTGTGTTTGTGGTGTGAAGGTAGTCCGTCTGGTTCGCAGGACGTTCTGTGGTATACAATGGAGACAATGAAGCTCGGTGGGCGTGTTGCTGTCGTCGGTCGTCGGTCGTCGGTCGTCGATATCGTGATGAGATTCTTTTTCCGAGTTGGCCGCTGCAGCGTAAAAGCGGACCTTTCCTCTGGTCCTTGCACCTGCCTCCTGCCGTTGCTCGTTCAGCGCGAAAAGCCCAATTCCCTGGCCTGCGGTTGGCCAGCTTTGGCTGACAAGTGGAACCCTTTTACCGGTGCTGCCGGATTAACGATAAGTCCATCTTCCGGGGCTCTTGCTTCGTCGCCCTTTTGGTTAGGCGCCGCAGAGACCCACTTACATTTTCTCAATCATGTCTTATCGATAGAGCCCAAGCAAGTCCCCGTTGCCGCAGTGGATTTTTTTTGATATGTTTTCCTCGAGACAAATCCGACATACACTCATTGCGCATCCGTCATTCGCAAAGCGATTCTCATTCATTTTCTCATTCGCCAAGAGACCGACGGCACTCTCTGCCACCACATATATAAACAAATTATAAACATGCCGCCACAACAATCACCCAAGGCGACGCCGCCACGAGCGGGAACTTCGCGCCTGTTGGCAATGAAGTTTATGAACCGCCTTGGTCCCTCAGACTCTACACCAACAACATCCTCCCCATTGGCGTCAGCACCGTCAACACCAACATTTAACAAAACCGATACGGGCTCCTCTTCAGACGACGACAATGGCAACGATGGTGACCGGCCATCTGCTAAGCGCCGAAAGGTTTCAGCAGCAGTCGAATCCGCAGCAGCAGACTCTGCTACAGCTGCTGTCGCAGCGGCTGCGGGCGTGACGGTGGCAGAGATGGAGGCGACCATGCGGGCGTCCATGGACGAGGAGGAGCGGAGACGTCAGGTGGCCATCAAGCGGCGCGCGGCCGAGCTGGGCGACGAGCACTGGACGTGGAACGCGCCGCTACCGCCACACGTTGCGGCCAAGCTGGCAGCCAGCACAAAACTCGGCGAAATCCAAGCTGCCGTACGCTGTTGTGCGCGTTGGTTTTGCCGAGATCGACGAAAGAGCAGACTCCGACAACACGGCCAGCAGCGGTCCCACAACGCCGACTACAGCAAGCCTGGTGGCAGGTAGCACGAAGCCCAACATTATGCGCTTTAACATGAAGAAGGTAGATCCTGTTTTCCGCCCATTACTCTGATGTAGCCTCGCACTAATTGTCTTATTTCCCCCAGGCTGCGGGCAAAGACGACGAATCCGGCGACGAGGACGACGACTCAGCACAAGGCGGCAACAAAAAGTCACTGAAGCGGTCACGATCCGACGCCGGTTCCAATAAGAAGAAGGAGACCACGAAGCTGAAACACCTGACATCTTTGTCGTCCCAGGGTGGCCAGAGCTCGTCATCAACAATGAAGTGTCATAAGTGTGGACGGCCAGGCCACAAGGCCGCTAGCTGTCCAGCAGCGCCGAGTAAGAGTAGCCGCAAGAAGCGGTAGAGGAGACACGAGGGATGCAGAATAAGACACAAATGCTTGTTGGAAGAGTTGAGCAGTCATATTGCCGTTGCGCAGTCTGACCCAAGAACTTGGAGCTGCTGTGTGCTAAGTCTCGGCGACAGCAGAATTAACAGATCAGCTGTGTCAAAAAGCCTGACTGAGATGATACCCTTTATTTTGATCCGCCATACGAGTATTGCAATTTTGGCAAAGGCCAGTCTCCATGCCGTATCGTCGGAAGTCAATGTACGCCCCCTCTACGGCCGAGACTATACCGACTCGTGGCATACAACAGTATCGTCAGAAAAAATGCTGCTGCTGTTACGGCACGTGTGTTTCTCAAAGGACATGCCTTGTTTTGCTTGGCTTGAGATATGGTGTGCTCTGGCAACTGAGACATAGGTGTATGACATGCTGTGTTATCCGTATGCAGGTGTAGATATTCGCGGCCGAATTTCCAAGTCAACTTCGTGATTACAGCCGGTCGCGCTACGTACATACTTTTAGATATATGCCTGTTACCAATGCGAGCCGGGCGGCATGGCGGCGTATTTTGCCGTTGACACCAACTTCATCGATCCACAAGCTTCAATGTCTATTTTGTAAAGAACAACATGTTATGCTTTCGTTTTTACAAAAGTACCAAGGGTTAAATTAGCAAGACGTATACATGATGACATTAAAATAGATGCAATTTTTATGATGTACTGTAATAAACAAATATAAGAAAAGACGATGATACAGGCAAAATATAATAATTCAAAAAAGAGCCCAAGGGGAAATAAACAAAGAAACGCCTGGAAAATGCTACAAGAATTGGACCAGAAGCCCACAAACACGCGCTTTTCTTTCACCACACTCTCCACCTATTTCTTGGATTTGCCCTTAAACGTCCGCAGCGGATTGCGTCCCTTGCTGCCACCGACCTTGAACGTCTTGCTACCCTTGCTGTTCTTGTAGTACTTGGACTTGCGACGGTCCTTGCCATCTGTCCGACGCAGGGGCACGAAGCCGACCTGTGCAGCCGTCAGTGCGTTCTTGCCGTCCCGCGGCAGCAGGTACTCGGGAACGTGCTTCAGGTGCGTCTGTGTACGCATCGTCCGCAGCTCCGTGTCGTGCCGTGCAAGGTGGTGCAGCTCGTCGGGGTTCTCCTCAAAATGGCGCTTCAGTTTCTCGCTCTTGAGCAACTCCTGCCGAATTTCACGCATACGTGCCTCGCGCACAGCCACCTTGGTGACCGATCGCAGAGCATCGTTCATACGGTACCGAAATGCTTCGACCTGCTTCATGTCAAAGTCGTACGGCTTCACCTCCTTGCCGACCTTGGCCTGCTGGCGCACAATGCGCGCCATCACCTTCTCGTCCTTCTCGGCCGTCTCGACCGTCGTTGGCATGTGCTTGCGGTACAGCTCGTGGGGGACCACAAACGACAGGGCCATGCCGGTTTGGCCAGCACGGGCTGTGCGGCCGATACGGTGTGTGTAGGACTTGGACGAGGTGGGGAGATCAAAGTTAATAACGGCGCGGACGTTCTTGAAGTCGATACCGCGGGAAACACCAAACTCCTTGTCGCGCTTGGTGGTCCGGCGCTTCTTCTTCTTGGGTGCGGACTCGTTGCTGTCGCCACCGGTGGTGTTGGCTTCGTCGGCCGGCTGGTCCTCATCACCCAGCAGCTCATGCTCGTCGGATGCGATAATAATGTCGTAGACGTTGCGATTGAACTCCTCAATGCAGTGAATCCGTGAGTTGACGGGCAGCTCCGAGTTCAGAATACAGCTTCGGATGCCAAACTGCTCAAAGAACAGCTTCAAGCGATAGCAACGGTCGACGTCCGAGACAAAGACAAGGCACTTTCCAGTGACAAGCTTCAGCTTGAAGATGATGTAGGCAAGCAGAAACTTCTCGTCCTCAGCGCACTTGACAACGTATTGCGAGACACCCTCACCCTCGGCCTCCTTCTCCTCCAGGTTCAGGACGACGGGATCTCTGCAGAGCATGCCCTTCAGTGTGTCGACCTCCGTCGAGAGCGTCGCGCTCATCAGGATGGTCTGGACGCCCTTGGGCAGCGAGCCCGAGATCTGCTCCAGATCCTCATTGTAGCCGTAGGAAAGAACCAGGTCGGCCTCATCAAGGACAAGGTGTGTAAGCTTCGCGAGAGAAAGGAAGTCGTTGCTGGCGGCGTGCCATGCTCTGGCGGGCGTCGAAACAACAATGTCGGGTGTGTTGGAGAGCAGAGAGCGCAGGACGGCGTCGGACACCTTGTCGGTCAGTTTGACGGCGGCGATTTCCTTGGCGCAGAAGGACGAGAACTGGACGATGCCCTTGGCGACCTGGTCGGCAAGCTCGCGGGTCGGGACGAGGATGAGGACAGATGTGAAAGCAGACTGGTCGGACTGAGAAAAAAGAGGTTCGTTAGTACACCTTGTCCTGCAAGAAGAATAAATTAGTCCTGTCGGGACGAATGCCTACCTGTTTCCGCTTCAGAACGGCCTGGAGGATGGGCAGGAGGTACGCGGCCGTCTTGCCGGAGCCAGTCTTTGCCTTGGCCAGAACATCCTGGCCGTTGAGAGCCAGAGGGATAGCTCTTTGCTGGACAAGGGTAGGCTTCTCGAACTTCTGTTGCGCAACAGCCTGGATGAGCCGTGGGTCGAGACCGAGCTCGGTGAATGACAGGATCGCCTCCGGAGCGGCGGGGGCGGGGGCGGGAGCGGCAGGCTTCTCGGCAGCTGGTGCCTCGATGGCGACATCTTCCTGGCCGACAACCGTCAGAGTGTCGTTCTGGTCGAGCTTCCGCTTCATTTTGGATATAATATAGTTGGTCGGATGTGTGGGAGTGCTGACACCGGTTTGGTTAATATCACCGGTTTCTGTTAAAGGCGGGCGTGGGAAGTTGGCCTGGTCGTTCTTTTCTGCGGCCGGTTTGCCTCAAAGATTTTGCTTCATTTTGCCAGCCTCCGTCCCTCTGGTTGCAAAAAAAAATTGTTATCAAACCTCTTATCGGTCTTACCGCTTTTCGGGACCAGTCTAAGTGCCTGTCACGTGGTACTGCTTGACCAGCGTCTGACCAGCGACGTCTGACCAGCGACCAGCTAAAATCGGGTTGCCTCAGGTGGGGCTTCCTGTTCCTATCATTGCGCTAGTCTGTTTCAGGATACAAACAAACCCACGCCATTATGTGATTGCCTCGTATGTACATGTACATCGTACACAGTTCATCGTACTTACTTCCCTCGCTTCTCCCCGGTTCCTATCGTCGCTCGGCATACGATTTGACTGTCCTCGAGCCGTCAATCAATTTTACATGCAGGTCTTTCTCATAAAAAAGCCCCCTTATGAGTTGCATACCGTGCCACTGGACATGCGGACAGCCGTGCATCCAAATTGATCAATAGTATTGTTGTTGATTTTCCTGTGTATTTTCTTGTCGGTTGCGATTTCTTCCGCTGTCAAGATCGCGGTTGCCGCGGTGTTCTGTGACTGAAGTGTAGTACTGTACTGTAGGAAGCTGCAGGGGCGAGGCTAGCTCTGCGTGGGATACCTGTTTTTCGTTTGGCAGGTGCCAGGCTACTGGCCGAGTGGCACTAAAGCTCAAGACTCATTCAGCCAAGATGTTTGCGAGCTCTTGTGTCTTTGCGTCTCAGCTCTTAACATCGACGACATGTCTGTATCGACGTTGTTTCATTGTCTTCGGTCCCAGAGATCTCATTTGGATCTTTCAATGAACTCTCAAGCCGCAATCGGGACAATTTGATCCAAATCATCGTTTCCTTTTCGCGCTGCTGACTTGATACTAATTGCGTCGCACATATATCTCTCGCTATATCCTGGAGCAATACGACATACTTTGTAGCCGACATGAACGACCTGAATCTAGCCCGTCGCCTCGCTGAATCAATAAATCCTGCGCTTGATTTCTCCGACTGGCTGCGACCAGGCTACCAACCACGGCAAACAACGCCCAATAGTGGTACGGCGTCACGGGACTTTTGTTGTCTTTGTGTGGCAAGTGGGACCGCGCATCACACCTAAAGTACCTGCTTGCGCGCTGTTGCCCTGACAACTCATGTAGACACTGCAGGGGGAGGGGCTGTGTTTGGCGAGGCAGGACCGCTCCAGCGCTCTTACCGTGTTTACATTTTTTAAGAGGCTCGCTCTTCCCCTCCAAACCACCGCTTCTCGTCCTGGCCAAAAGACAGCTCTCGCCAGACAACTTACATTCTTTTCTCTCTCGGCTGGAAAAGGTCGATAGTTCTTCATGCTATAGCTTTGCCCATCTATCCTCTGGAATTCTGATTCCCTTTCTTCTTCATTCTTTGTCCAACGCCTCTTTGCATCCATCCAGTTCATCTTACAGCATTATTGCACACGCTTCGTTTGTTTTGCACCTTCTCATTCGCGGGCGCGCAGAGCAGCGCATCGAGTGGAGAGAAGTCAACAAACCCGCAAAACGACAACGAGTCAAGCCTCGACACCTGAAAGTAGCAAAACCCGTCGCCGATTGTCTCGAGCAGCTCGGGCCTCTTTTTGACTGTCTTCTTTCTTCGTTACTTCCTTTCTTTTGCCTCGCTCCCGTCTTCCTGTTTCTACGACTTTCCCAAGGAAAGACTGCCACCTTGGGCATCTGCAGCTTGGCGCCCATTCCAGCATTCCAGCAACATCCGTCTATTTCGGGACGACACAGAGGCCTGACCGCCGCGTCAACGGTGTGTCCGTCTCCTTTATTGACTCGGCCACTTAGGGGCATCTCTCATTGAGACGCAGTTCGTGTCACCTGTTGCCACAATGGCGTCCTCGGAGCCTGTGAGTCTCACCTTTTCTACACCCTCTTTTTCGTAACTTGAAGCGCTTGCGCAGAAGTACTTGTAATCACAAGACTAATATTTGTTTAGGTGCATCCTTTGCGCATTTCGAAGAACAACACTCCATGCCCTCGCCTGCGAAAAAGGCCAGTGCTATCCCGCGTCCCCTTTCTGAGATCTCCCCTTCAGAAAAACGCCGCAATTCCCCAAGCTGGAATCAAACAAACAAGGTAAGCCCGGCTATGTTTGGCTATTTTTTTTTTTTTGAGAGGCTGTCGTGTTTGCGATTCAATTAAGGCCAGGCGCTGATTCTTTTCTTCCTTCATCACCAGAAGCTGGGCTTGAATGCCGACTCGTCGCCGTTCCAATCCTCGCCTCTTGAGAGCACTACATCTCCTCGCCTCTTTTGGCAGAACCGCAACGGCTTCAACACCGAGAACCTCTATGGTGGTGGCATTGGCGGTTCGCCCTCGCCCACGCGCCGTTCTTCGATTGAGCGTCTGCAGAAGGCATCTCGCGTCAAGAACAGCAGTATCCTCGCCCAAGAGCAGAAGAACGAGTACGACCCGACAAAAATTCCCAGAGTTGAGCGCCCCCTGTCAAAGGTCCAGTCGAACTCTTTCGGCTCTTTGGGCTTCTCTGCCTCACTTGAAGGCAACGAAGTAAAGGGTCACCAGCGCAGAGAGAGCAAGACAAACATACCTTTGTACAACCCAGCAAAGACATCGCCGTCAATTGCCGACATTGACTCGCCACCGCACATCCCGGGCCAGCTCTCATCGAGCATCCAATCCGACAAATCACACAAATCCGACAAATCAGACACACCGGCCGCCCCAGCTGCCGAAAGCACACCTGTGATGGCTAGCAAGGAGCCCGGTTCTCCGATCAAGTCATCTCTCTCTAGCCGGTTCAAGAGCAGCTACGATGAGCATGGCGACTTCTGTCTGGATGCCTCCACGGGTGAGTATGAACTCCCTCTTGGCCGCGCTCTCCACCGCCATGCAAAGAGCGTCACTTTCGATGCGGCACCGCCGCAGGTCAACGAGTATGAGATGGCTACACCTGATCTTTCATCTGTTGGCAGCAACTCTCGGGAGGGTAGCTACGAGTCACAAGACGATGAGGACGACTACGATGACTATCGGTACTCCGCAGACGACCACTGCAACGCAGACGACAGCTTCGATGCCTCTCTGGAAGACACCGACAAGACGCCTGTTGTCGGCCCCGATGACTGGCGTCAAGACAGCCCTGACGCCCGCCGTGGTCACAACATGTACGACGGCAGTCCTATGCCCGATGCAGTTCCTTCGTCCGCTGTCGGACACCAGGACACCAAATCCTCGTTGGGCTCCAGCGGCGATCATCGTCCTCTCCCTCCCCTGCCTGGAATGGGCCACGCTCGTAGCAACTCAGTCAATTCTCCCGGTCTGTCTGCCACCGCTGAGCGAATGCTGGGCGGTAGCCCCCGTGGCCTGCCGTCCCCACCGCCAGCCGCCGTTTCCAAGTCTGAGATGCAGAGCATTGGTAACAGCAAAATGACGCTCGAGGAGCGTCTCAAGCTTATGATGCTGTCCGACGATGGAAAGTCTGCAGCAGAGCTTCAAAGGGAGAGACGCATGCGTCGGGCAGGCCCCAAGGACCGTGCTAACAGCCAGACACCTGAACCTGAGCTGTCGCAGCGTGATGCAGCTTCGGAGCACGGTGAGGAGGAGGACACAATTGGCGACCTCTCTGGCCTTGAGGAGTACCGTTTGCCACCTCGGATTTCCAGAGAGTCCATCCTCCGTCGCGTCAATGGCGCTGTCAGCCATGAACGCGAGTCTGACTATAATTTCTCGTCTCCTGCCCCGAGCTCCAGCCCTGAGCGTCGTCTCCCCTTGGATCCGGATGTTCCCATCCCAGCACGGAGCGCGACGATGATGACAGCAGCTCTGTCGATGACAGCGTCTCTGTTGACGACGAGGCCGGTGAGAAGCACAACGAGGCCTATGATATCCCCGACATGTATGACAACGAGGATGACGAGGATGACGACGTGGAGGATTATGAGAGCGACTATAGCGAAGAGCAGGCTAAGGACGTTGCGCCACTCACAAATGCCGACGGTGTCTCCACACCCCGTCCTGCAACCCCTGTCCAAGAGATATCCTCCCACACTGTCACTGTTGATGACATTCACCGGTCCGATCTCCCTGCTATAGCCCAAGAGGGTCGCATCTCTCTTGGCGAGACCCGCCTGCCTCTCATGCCCAAATCAGATAATGGCAATGCCAACTCTGATCACATGCAACCGCACAACGCTGAAGTTGACGCTGCCCGGCCACAGACCCCGGAGCGTAAGGTCATCCAGCACAAGCATCTGTCGAAGCCGGAATATGACGGTTCTGGTTGGGGCGATGACGAGGAATTCGACGAGCCCGGTACCCCCGATTCTGTGATTCATCACCCTGTCCAAGATGATGAAGACGACATCTTCGAGGACGAACAGGATGAGGAGGATGAGGAGGATGAGGAGATGGAGGCCCATGAGTCTCCTACCGTCCCCGATCAGATGGCTACTATCAAGGCGTCTGGGTCGAAGCTCAAGACACGGCCTTCTGCAACTCCCTCGGATCTTGTGGCAATGCGTGAAGCACGTCGTCAAGTCAGCCGCGAGATGCCCGACGTGCCACCTATTCCAGACCGGCACCGCAACCGTCTGTCTCGTGACATGGGTAGGGAGGACCACGAGGAAACAGGAGACGATTTCCTCGAGCGCCATCCTAGCTTCAAGAAGCGTAGCTTGACGCTGGATCTGGACCTGGGTCTCAGTCTGGATAAGGATTTCGAGCGTGTCATCGAAAACCAAAAGGTGATCATGAGCCAAATTTCCTTTACTCTGCCCCACTGTAACGACAACAATAGCAACAATAACATTCTAATCACGGTACTAACAACACTTCCTATACACAGCGGGGTTACCTCATGCGCCAGAATACCAAGCTCGTTGCCGCCAGCGACAAGGAGCATGGTGAGGACTTCCGTGGCGCCCGGTCTGCTGGTAACTCACCAGTGAAGAAGGAGCGCCCCCAATCATGGACTGTGGAGCCATGGAACGGTGAGCGGAGAAAAAGCGTCCGGAAGCGTGGCGTGCCTTCATCAGGCCCTGTTCCTCCTATGCCCGGCCAGGAGAGCAATGCTGCCGCCCTGAACCCTCTAGCTGAAGAGGAGTATGCCGCGGAGACCACCACTGACGAAGGTGCCGAAAGAGGCCGCCTGTTCGTGAAGGTCATGGGTGTCAAGGATCTTGACCTCCCTATCTCTCGAAGTATGTTGTGTTTTTCTTCCTTGTCTGTTTTTATTTGTTTTGTTATGATCGGCTTGCGCTAACAAGATCCAGCTGAGAGAACGTGGTTCAGCCTGACTTTGGACAATGGTGTGCATTGTGTTACGACCGCCTGGCTCGAGCTGGCCAGAAACGCACCCATTGGCCAGGAGTTTGAGCTCCTTGTTCCGAATGAGCTGGAGTTCCAGCTGACGCTGAATGTCAAGCTGGAGAAGCCTGTGCAGCGAAAGGTTGTCCAGCCTTCTCCCGCCAAGGTCGTTCGCCCCAAGGCGTCGACCTTCAGCCGCGTCTTCGCGTCTCCCAAGAAGCGGAAGGAGATGGAGCAACGCATGAAGGAGGAGGATGAGCGGGCTGCTCGCGAGCAGCAGGAGGCGCAAGCCAAGCTGCGAAATACGGCACCGACTGCGTACGATCTGCTGTCGCCCATTGTTGCCGAGGACGGCAGCTTTGCTCGTGCTTATGTCTGCTTGAAAGAGCACGAGTCGCGCTGTTACGGTCGTCCTGGCATTGTTGAGATTGCCTGCTTCAACGAGTGGGCCACGGAGGAGGCTGGCTTCGCGTCGAGCGTCAAGAGCAAGCGCGGCAACATGGCCGTTGTGCGTCGTGCACCGTACAAGATTGGCAAGCTGGAGCTGCAGCTTCTATTTGTTCCGCGCCCCAAGGGTATCTCGAATGACGACATGCCCAAGAGTATGAACTCCTGCATCCGGGAGATGAAGGCTGCAGAGGAGCGCCAGTCCCAGAACTGGGAGGGCCACCTCAGCCAGCAGGGCGGCGACTGTCCGGTACGTAAACATTCTGCCCACTGTAGCCTTGCCATGTCATTTTCTAAATGGCGCCACTAACACATTGAAACAGTACTGGCGTCGTCGCTACTTCAAGCTTGTTGGCACGAAGCTGACTGCGTACCACGAGGCCACACGGCAGCCCCGGGCGACGATCAACCTGGCGAATGCCAAGCGTCTTATCGACGATCGTCGGGCATTGACAGAAAAGGAGACGACCGGCAAGAACGGTAGACGTCGCCGGTCTGCCTTTGCAGAGGAGGAGGAGGGCTACATGTTTGTGGAAGAGGGCTTCCGGATTCGCTTCAACAACGGTGAGGTGATTGACTTCTACGCAGACACAGCAGCCGACAAGGAGGGATGGATGAAGGTGCTGTCTGAGGTGACGGCACGGGACAGCTATGGCAGTGAGGATGACCTGACAGCGACGCGGGCCAAGACCAAGTGGTGCGAGCTGGTGCTGAAGCGGGAGGAGGCTGTTCGCCGCCGGGCTGAGGGTCGGTCGGAGGGCGGCCGCCGTGTCCATTCCCGGACAAAGAGCAGTTACGTCTAGGCGTGTGCTTGAGTTGAGCGTCAGGTCAGTGTGAATTGGTGGCATGAGAATGAAGGTGTTGGCTCTGTCGCAAGGCAGAGAGTTGTGAGGTTGCGGATTTCCTCTTTCTTTTCCCTTTTCTCTTTTTGATGCGAAAGAAGACATGTCTGAACGGTTAAACGGTTCAACGGCTTTGGAGTTTTTGCTTTCATTTCTCATTATTTCCTTTTTCATTTCATGTTTTTCCTTCTTTTCTTGTCTCTCATTCTTATTGTTCGTCTTGTCTTTTTTTGCTATTCAAAAAGTGCATGATGGACAAAGGCTTGCATGGCGGCGCCTGGAGATGATACGTCTCAGGCCGAGCGCTACACACTGTGCACTGAAGCCTGGAGCTCAGGGCCTGGGTTGTCTTGAGACCGCCTCATGCAGCCATTCATTTGGATTGTATTCTTCATTTTAGTCATTTTTCAGGACAGGGCAATGGACCGCATATTTTTTTTATACTTTTTACTTGTTTGGGCTTCGCTGAGAGATTGTGCAAACGATGTTGCAACGGGTATAATCTTTTTGTTCTATGTCTTTGATGTTTGAGTTGTTTTTCAGTGTTCTTTTATTGTTGACGAACGTTTCATGATGCTTGCGTCGCACCGGCCGCTTCTTGATCCTTCTTTGTGTTCCAAGCAATGCAGTCGTCGAGCTTTGCGCCCGAGCCACCAAAGCAGTCAAGGGCACTGCCAATCGTCAAATCAACACGGCCACCGCTCAGCTTCTCTACCAGCGCCAGGTCATCGACATGCCGTGCGCCGCCGGCGTAGGTCACGGGCATGTTCACGGCACCGCACCACGCAGCCAGCTGCGCGACCAGCTCGGTATCAATGCCTCTTTGCAAGCCCTCGACGTCGGCTGCGTGCACCAGGAACTCGCTGCAGTACGGCGCCAGCTGGGCAATCGTCTCAGCCGACAGGTACATGTCCGTCATGGTCTGCCACTTGTTGATGGCAACGGCCCACGCAGGCCCCGAGGGCGTGGCCACACGCCGGCAGCTCAGGTCAATCACGAGCCGCTCCTTGTCGCCGCCCAACGACGCCAGCACGGCGTCGAGCTTGGCCTGGCTGAACTTGTACGTGTCGCTGCCGTCGGTCTCCTTCTCAAAGAGATACGATGTCACAATCACCTTGGAGGCCCCTGCCTCGATCCATGCCTGTGCGTTTGTGTCCTTGATGCCGCCGCCCAGCTGCAAGCCGTTGGGCCAGGCGCCCAACGCTTCGCGTGCGGCCGCCTGGTTGTCCGGCCCGCTGCCAGCATAATCACATGGGCGCCCGTCAGCTTGTTGTCGCGGTAGAGCTGGGCGAAATGCGCCGGCGGCTGGCTGGCGACAAAGTTGGTCTGAAGGGCGGCCGACGTCGAGTCCAGAGTGCCGCCGACAATCTGCTTGACCTGCCCCGCGTGGAGGTCAATGCACGGGCGGAAACGACTCATTGTGGGTGTGGGTGTAGGGGACAGGCGATGTTGTGCGAATGGATGTGCTCGTTATTGTTCAAGATGAGGTTGGATGAGGCTATGTATGAGGCTGGCAAACTCGCAACATTTGGCCCTTCTTTAGCGGGATTTGCATCGCCTAACAGCTGGCTGGATAGCAGGCTGGATAGCGGGCTAAATAGCGGGATCGGAGCCTTCTGTAAGGAGAACGTGGCAAGGCCGACAAGCTAGTCTAGCTGGCCAATCAGCACCGCGCTTTCTGCCGTGCCAAAAGCAAAAGGCTGGGTTCCTCCTCCCACAAAAAAGTTTCACCGCCCGTCAAAATCGACAGAACTTCCCTTCTCTTGACATGGAAGCGAGAAGCTTTATTCTTCTTCACCAGTGCCTTCGCCAACAATACATACACAATGGCGACGGTTCTCGGCAAGCGGAAAAAGTCCTCGGGGACAACAGAGCCCACCGGCGAGGACGCCATCCAGGACATCTTCCGTCGACACTTTGAGGCACAGTTCAAGCCTCTCGCACCCGTCGCCAAGAAGGCCGACAAGATGGCAAAGAAGATAAAAAAGACAAACACAACGCTAGACACAGCTGGCCGCAGCAGTAAGAAGCTGGCGAATAGCGCGACGGTCGTGATCAACGAAAATGAGAGCGACGAGGAGTCGGACAGCCAGAAGGATGAAGAAACCGACGACGACGATGACGACGAGTCAGAGACCTGGTCTGGATTGGACGACGACGAGGTAAAGGACGATACTCCCGCGATCGAGGTCGTTGACTACAGTACCGACCCGACAAAAGAAGCGCCTGAAGAGGCCATGACCAAACATGAGCGCAAGCTGTATCTGGTAAGTACAGTCGCTGTTCCATCCATGTCCTTGATTCTCGCTAACGACCTCCAGTCAAAACGTCCCCCCACCTCGTTCGACGAAGACGCCACCCGTGCCGCCAACAGCAAGAAGAACAAGGCGAATAAGAAGACGGAAGAGGGCGAAAAACAGTACAAGGACGCCCCCGACCTGCTCGCCAACGATCTCGAACTCCAGCGCCTCATCTCCGAATCCCACCTCCTCGCGGGCGCCTTTGCCCTGCCCTCGACCTTTTCTACTTCCTCGGGCGCTGCCTCGACGTTCGGTGCCGCCGGTGGTGCCGGCACGGCCAACCTGGCCAACCACAAGAGCAGCCAGCCCTTTGCTGCCGGCCGTCTGCGCCAAAAGGCGACCGACCTGCGCATCCAGGCCGTGGCCAACAAGGCCAAGGGCGACGCCGTGGGCGGTGGCACCGTAACTGTCAGCCAAGCCAGCGAGAGCATCTTCACGCAAGCCAAGATGCCCATGGCCATGCGCAAGGGCATTGCCGCGGCGGCAGCGTCGCGCGAGAAGAAGCGGCGGCAGGAGGCCAAGGAGGCCGGCATTGTACTGGAGCGTCCCGTCTTGAAGCCGAGCAAATCCGCGGCGAAACGGATGCGTGCTGTCGATGCACCGGCCGTTGGCCGTCTACGGGGCTCCGAGCTAAAGCTGCGGGATCGGGATGTCCGGGAGATTGAAGGGCCCAAGAAGAGCATGGGCAAGAAGAAGAAGAAGCGTAGGTGAACAGTTGGTGCCGCAAAGGCAAGACATTACTTACATATTCGAGCTACATGCACATATTCACATCCTTCATAATGATACCATGATTTTCTCGCAAGTTTATTTTTTGCACACGCTTCAATCAAACAAGCAGGTACAATGTAAGTCTTGCTAGTCACAGGCACGGCACGTTTTTGGGCAACACAGTGTGAATTTAATTTTCATATTCAAAATCGTTTTCTTTTTTTGTGGTCGTTCACACCTATCCTGAAAGGAAGAAAGAAAAATAGTAGCTAGTAATATATATACAGATGCAAGGCCTGTCCTCCTCCGCCATCCCTTCCCACGTACGGACTCGGTCGTGTGTTCATACCTTTATGCATAAGGAATGCTTGCCAGACAGAACGGAGCAGGCGAGGGGGGACAAAAAGAGTATATCAGTTCCTCATGTACCGCTTCGTTGACGTTCCCACCCCGGCCGTTTGTTCCCAGGTCTATCAAGTCTTGGAGGAAACAAAGTAACAAAGAAAAAGAAACATGCGTCCGCAAAAGACGTTGGGGCCGCAAAAAAGAAATGACAAAACGAGTCGGCAAATGCAAAAAGTCAAAGTTGAAAAAAAGATGGCTGCCAGATGGTGATCCAAAAAGTAGAAGCTGGCGCCAACATGTGTGAGGCTAAACCAAAATGCTCACAAACTTCAAAGCCCCGTGACGAAGGACTTGAAGTTCCGGAGAGAGAAGCAGAAAGAAAGAAAGAGAGAAAGAATAAAAGGGGCAAAGTTAAAAAACATAAACATAAGCAGGTCAACAGAAAGAAGAAAATGCAAAACATGATAGTAGTACAGTCGGCAGTTGCTATTGCCTCGTTGTTGCTTCGTCAAAGCAGGTTGCTCACATCATCGAGCCGGTGTTGATGGCGTGTGGTTGGCTGATGGTCATGGGCATGCTGAGAGTCTGCAAGCTGTTGAAAGCGTTCACAGCGTGGGCGGATGACGTGGGAGTCATGCCGCTGTTGACGACGGAGTTGAGAGAGGTGGTGACGTAACCGCCCTCGGACGTCGGCGAGGCCTCCTCAACAGAGCCGAGGTGGTCTTCGCCAGAGTACTCCTCCTCTTCCTCGCCGGACAGAGGGAAGGTGCCCTCACCACCATCACTGCGGTCATGTGTCCGCTTGTGCCTAAAAAAAACCCTGGTTAGTCCTTGTTTTTGAGAAATATGTCGACGAAAGTCCACTTGATCGTGTTGTGTGTAGCAGGTTCGGGTTGTGTTGATGGAAGGCTTGACAAGACAAGCCCGCGTAGAGGCACTCGTATCCCTAGCGAAGCGTTGACTGTCCAGTGCGGATGCTGCGCCTGGTTGGACTGATCTGTGGGCTTGTGTTTTTTTGGGGGTTGCGTGACGGTTGCTTCGGTGGTTATAAAGTTTCTCGGCCTTGTCGGTCTTGCTTTTCGAAAAACAATGCGTACACACAAACAACAATGCAAGTTCTTACGCGACAAACATGAAATAGAGCAAAACATAAGAAAAGGGGGGCCATACTGTGCTAGGTTGTCTGATCTGGAGAATGCCTTGCTACAATAAGGGCAAATGTAGGGTCTTTCTTGGGTATGGGTTCTCACGTGTCTGGAAAGCCAAGGTCAGATAAAATGATCGGTGTGGGGGTTCGCACTCGTGCATGTGTTCGTTCTCGCGCTCGCTGGCTCTCGTTCCATTTCTTTTCTTCAAACGTTCCTCACACACCACACAGTCACACAAAAGAAAGGCAATAAAATTCTTACCGCTTCAGGTGCTCAAGCCGCTTGAAGAGACGACCACACGTAGGGATGGGGCAGGAGTGAGACTTCTGCGGGTAGGGACCAAGCTCCATGACGGTAGCCGAGCGAGCCCGACGGATCACGTTGGCACCGCCGTTGGCCATGGGACGACGCTGCTCCTCTGGGACAGAAACGTTGCCGTTTGCTGCCGAAAACTCTTCGCCGTTCATGCCGGGGAAGTCCTGCTGCTGCTGCAGGGCCATAGGGTTCAGACCAGGGCTGCCCTCAACCGTCGACAGTGGGTGTGCCGTGGCGGAGAGGTCGAGCAGCTCCTTGTGCTGCTGGTTGGTCAGGGAGATGGCCGAGTTGCTGTATGTGAGGCCTGGCGGCGAGTTGTCCAGCGACTCGTCACCCTCAGCGACCGGACCGACAGAAACCGACACCGAGCGGCGCAGGTCAGACGGGCGGTGCACAGCAGCAGCCGTGGCAGCAGTAGCGGCAACAATGGCAGACATGCCAGGAGGAATTGATGAGCGGCGTCTCCGCTGCTTGTACGTGGGAGAACCTCAATGACAGGCGAATAGACATTGTTGTTGTTGTAACCACGCGAGAATTGGGGGCCTGCGAGGTTGGAAAGGGGGCAGCTGGACCATGCCGTTGAGGCCGTTCATGCCAGCGTTGAGGTGGTCGGGAATGGCAGTGTACAGACCCGTCTCCTCGTTGGCAATATAGGCCGGCTCGGAGGTGATGCCAGATGCGAGTTGTGGCGGGGTAAGGGGCTCGAAAGAGATGCCACGGTTGCCGTAGTCGTCGTACTGGGACGAGACAAATGAGGGTGCCGGAGAGTATTCAAGAGCGTAGGCAGGCATGGACGCATGGCGCTGGTGGCCGGCAGCCACCGGGACGCCGTTTTGGTTGTATTGGACGCGAGCAAAGTCAGGTTCCCTCTTGACCACCTGCTGCGCCAGCGGGGGGCCATCTGCATTGCTGCTGCCGTCGTGTAGGGGACCATCGCGTCCATGCCATCCGCTAAAGGGGCCATGGTCTGGGGGATCATTTGGGACATCTGGGACATCTGGGCATCTGAGGCATCTGGGGAGGGGGCATGGAGTCCATCGCACGCATGACGGGGAAGTCGTCTGCGACTGAGGGAAAGACACCTGCTGTGCGCTGAACGAAGAAGAGTTCGCCTGCTGGGCCTTGGTGAGCTGGTCGTACAGCGACTGCGAAGAGTCGTACTGGAAAGACAGCGCGGGCTCGCTGACAGCAACGGTGGTGGCCTCCTGACCCATCTTCTCGCGCTTCAGGTCACGCTCGAGCGCATCGAGGAACAGGCGATCGTGCGGGACGCTGTACCAGTAAAAGACCTTCTGCTTCTTTTGTGTCCGGATGCAGTTGTTCTTGTACAGGAAGTCCAAGAAGGGACTCTTGGGCTCTTCGAGCGAGGCATCGGTGCCAGACTTTAAATTTCGCAGGTCGGAGAAGATGCCCTCCTCGAATTTCTTCGAGTTCTTGACGGGACGGCCAAAAGCCTGGAATCTGAAAGAAAGACACCGGACAATGTCGGTGCCGGAGATGTGGAAAAGGCCGTTCCAGAGCACGCAGGACACGTACTCGCCGGTCGGCAGAAGAAAACGGCGAATGTAGTGCTCTGGTGGCCAGTCCACCGGGGCAGAAATGAGGAAGTACTTCAAGTTGTCGACCTGCTGCAGAGCAACTTGCGCGTCATGTGGCAATGCCTGTTGGGCTTCTGTGCTGAGCATAAAGGTCTCTGGCTTTTGAGGCGCCATGCCTGCATGCTGGGCATACATCATGAGCACCTAACGAGGTGGTGGTTGGGGAAAAAGTGTTTTGTTTACGAAGTTCGGGGTCGTTCTTGTTCCAAAGTTGACACGGGCCTAGACACTCTCTTGAAAAGAAGTATCTTGAAATCGTTGCGAACAAACCAGCTGTTGGGATCCAAGGTGATTGATAGTGGTGGGAGAAGTTATATCGAAGCCAGGCAGATCGATTAGCGATTGTCGGGCGGTCGGGAAAGGGAAAGAGACAAAGAAAAAAGAAGGCAAGGACAAAATAGGTCGCGATGTGTTGTATGGAGGCTCTGCCCCTGTCGTGTGTAATATTTTCTGATGAGATTGTTGATGTTTAACGCAGACGTGTTATATACCAGAGATAGTCAACGAAGTGCTGTCTCTTAGTACAATTGTTGTTGATATGAGAATCGAGTCCAGCCCGAATAAGTGAGGCAGTCTGGAAGTGTGTTACGGTCTGGTGCTTCAAGCGAAAGACGCGACTGAAAAGAGAGAAATATTTCGAGGAGTGGACCGTCAAGGCGCACTGACCAGGGGAAAGGACAGATAGAGGTAGTTGCGAGAGGAAAGCAAGCGGGATAGCAAGCTGTGATGATTAGGTTGCCCTTGTCGTTTTGCGGTGCTGGCCGGGCCGGTGAAAGGTAATGCGAGAAAGGATGTGCGAGAAACAACGGGTTGTCGAATAAGACGGATCACCAAGCGCAAAAACGGTTGGGAGCTGAAGGCAAAGAAGAGAACAAAATCATAAGAGTTGAACAGGAATTCCCTAAAACGGAAAAACAGATGCTGATCAAATAGGCAGAAGGCAGTGGCGGTGGAGGCTCGCTCGATGATGGTCAAGGCGTGCGACGATGCGCGTCAGGAAGGATATTGGGGATGAGCGTCGTCTTGCGGCTCGTTCAGTCCTGGGCCTGTCGTCGAGAAGGCTGGATGATGTGCTTCTGGAAGTAAAGAGAGACAGAGATCGAGAAAGCTATAAGAACACACTGTATGGAGGCTTGGTGGGATAGAAAGAATCCAGCTTTGTTTCGAAGAAGCGTAGGATTGGGATTGAAGAATAGAAAAGGGGGTAACTGTCACAGACCCTCGAAGTAACAACAAAAAAGAAAAGGACAAGAAAGTTAAATGATGAGCAGGTAAAAAGAGAGATACGGGAGGGGAGGGTTTGAGGTAATAGAGAGGGGCCTCCTTACACACTATGACGAGGAGAGGGAGAAAATGAAGGAGAAGAGAGGAAGAGAATAGGAGGAGGAAGGGGGGATATTAAAAAAGAAAAAGGCTTCGGAAAAGAAGAGTGCTCTCTTGGTCGATTGTGGAAGGAGCAGATGGGTGGGTTTATGATTTCCAGAGGCTGGGGGCGGGAAAAGCCAAAGGACGACAGGGTTGACCACGGCAGGTACGACGTGGGTAGGTACACATCGACGGTGGGAGAGGAGGAGGAGCGAGTGAGAGGGACGGAGGGAAAGCGCGAGCGCAAGAGAGATGGAAGAGGAAAGACAAGGCAAAAAAGCGACAGGGAAGAGGGAAGGAACAGGAGAGAGACGGAGAAAACGCGACCAGAGCAAAAGGCAAGCACGATCGGGGAGTGGACGAGTGGATGGGCGCGAGAGGTGACCAGGGTGGGCAAGCACGACTGGCTAAAAAGGAAGCCCTCCAGGGCGAAGCGACCAGGGTATGCGATGGCCAGCCAGAGAGGAGAGCGAGCGAGAGCAGACGTGCAGACGTGCGCAGACGTGCAGATGGCCGATGACCTGTGCTAGTTTGGTGGGTGTGGGTAGAAAAAGAGGAGTACTGGGTGGGTGGGCGTGTGGGTGGGGTGGATGGACAAGGGTTGAGCGAGAGGACTCAGGCGCCTGTGCGGGAGCGGCAAAGGTACGAGGACGGAACTGTGCAGCAAAAGGGAGGCACGATGCGAGAAAGAAAGAGCATGAGGCAACGAAAGTCAAGTCAGCAAGAAGGCAGGATTGCACATTGCCATACTCAATAGCTAACAATCATAAGGTTCCGTGTTGTCGCAATGCAGATTCTGTCAGAAGGTCAGGTACTCTAATAACGTGAGATACGAATTACAGCTAATGAAGAAAGCTATGCACGCGCTGTCAGTAACAGTACTGAGTACAAATCGAAAAAAGGGAGACTGAGGAATGCACAGAACAGCAAAGACACGCCTGTCAAGAAGAAAGATGCCTGTAAAGGTCAGACATGGCACACCACAACGGTCGCGTGAAGAGACAACGGCAAAGCGAAAACGGAGGGGCAGAGAGCATTTGTCAATGAATGTAAGAATGCAGATGAGGCAGGTCCAATTGACTGACAGAGTGCCATTTCTGAAGGCCAGGCGTCCGATGTGGGCTTGGCGCAAGGGCCGTTCAATTCCCAAAAGTACGGCATACGCTGTGTTATTACATATCTCACCATACTCTGGGCAGAGAGATATCGCAAATATGCAGGCTCGAAAACGGAGGCATGTATCTAGAATGCATGCTATGACGGTGGCGCGTATAAGGGCGATGTACATGCGATTCGCCCCTTCCCAATACGTACTCAGTAGAAAAATCTATTGTTACGACCGGTCCAGAAGGCACAGTTGGTGTATTATCCTTGACGAGAAAAGAGGAAGGTGCGTCAGCGCTTTTTGGGCTTTTTAGGTGCTGGGCGTCTGTCTTGCGCTTCGCTCTTTCCATTTTTTTGCGCCCGCCGCGTGCCTGATGCAGAAATCACGACAAGCTGCTAAATGTAATGCTGAAAGCCTCCTTAGCAGCGGCGGTCGGTTGAGGAAGGCACTAATGAAATTAGCAAAATAGTGAGAAAATGCGGCCCTCTTTCATGTCGTTCAATCTCCTCTTGCGGAGTCGTGGAGGAGCATTACGGCACGCCGTAGTCCCTACGGAGTATCTTAATTTGTAGTCTATCCGCACCTTGGCCCTACCGTCGTACCTGTTCTGACCTCTTGTTCCCATCCGTTTCTTCCCTTTTAGCGTAGCGAGCAACCTACCGACGGACAGTCTAATCTCAACCTAGAGGGAAAAGGAAAAAGAAAGAAAGAAAGAAAAAAATGGAAGAAAAGAAAGAAGAACAGCTGCAAATCGCTAATGAGAGCCGGTGGAAGGCGCGGGCAGAGTATTGAAGAAAGGGAGAGAATGGGAAGAGTGGAAAGGCAAACGCCAAAGGATAGCTGTTCGAATCCGTCCAGGCGTCCCTGAAAGAAGGCTTGGTGAAGAAAGGAAGAAAGGAAAAGGTGGGCAAAAAGGGGAGCTGCCAAAGAAAAGTGATGAACAGGCACAGAACAGGCAAAGAAACTGAAAAGAAGAAGAAAAAAAATTAGCACCAACACGCCAAAGGGAAGCCAAGGCCGACGCAACGGTACGAAAACGGCCACCAACAGACAACAGCCCAGAAGGCTATCAGTAGGTTCCGTCAACTAATTTGCTTTTTACCCCAAGTTGTGCACGGGCCTGTCCGACGATAGTCTCCCACGAGGAAGGGTTCCAAAAAGGCCATTTTTTGGGCATGTCAATGTCGCAGCGAGACCATCTGCCATCGTCAAAAAGGGGCACACATCACCCAGCAGCAAACACCGTAATCAAACCAACCAGGCATATGCAGGGCAGTAAAAACATTGCACAAGCAATGCCAGGGAGAGAGTGAAAAATGCCTGTATATTTGCTTTCATCTTTCTTCATAAATCTTCCGTAGCGTTCTGTCAAAAAACAGTCCTCTCTGGCCCCTGAAAGCTGAGGTTTACAGAGACAGGGCAAAGACAGGTCAAAAGTCTCGGCATCCTTCGAGAGAAACAAACCGAAGAAAACTATCGTTCGCTCTAAGTACAAATACGGAAAACGAAATATGGAAATGACACTGTGGGCCGTCATCCCTTGCCCCAGAGCGGTGCTGAGATAGAATACTACGGCGTTCATTCTACCGCGAAAGGGGGGGAAAGAGTCTGGAAACGAAAAGAGCTGCTCGATAAAATGGCGAGGAGCAACTTCACAATTTCACAATCTCAGCATGAGTGGCCCGTTCTCCAGATTCCATTCCATTCTGAGAAAAAAACAATGACACTACTGCTTGGTGGGAAGTGCGCGCACCTTGATATTACGAACTTACTATTCTTTGTGGCTTGTCCAGAACGGGAGGCATAAGACTTTTTCCCTCGTCGCGCCCACGATGGAGATGCTAAGAAAACACGTAAAAACCAAAGACTGCTGGTTAATCACTGCATCGTTCATCGTTAGAAGATCACCAAGCTTCATTTCGACAAAAACAGAAAAAGAGTGGAGAGGCTGTCGATATACACGCGAACCGAGATGGTCTGTTCCAAAGCCTAAAAGAGGGCATTACTGGAAAATTGATAGCGACGAATACGAGCATTTGTGGCTTCTGAGTCAACAGAAGATTCAGCTTTCCAGTCTCCCCGGGACAACAGAGATATCTAGTATGGCGTCCAAAGTAAGACATTTTGGGGACCCTTGCCCACAGTGGAAGTAAATAGAAAGCAAAGGCCTCCATTTTCTGTGTGTCTTTCCAAGACAGAAAACGTTGCATTCCCCGTGGAACTCTTCGCCCAAAAGAAAGCAAAGAAGAAAACAAAATGAGAGAAAGTTCGGAAAGAGGAGAAAGAAGAGAAAAGAGTTTAGAAGGAAACCTCAAGAAAGTAGGGCGTCTCCGCTGATAATCTCCGCTCTCCTGACCGATGCAGCGCCAACGAGATTGATGGCATCTGAGCAAAAAGCATGCAGAAAAGGAAAAAGGGGAACAGTTCGCGAGAGAAACAACAGCGATGCACCTGGCGTCTTCTGGGCATGTCTATCCGTCGTGCCGGTGCTGCCAGACATCGAGATACGAGTACGGAGTACTCTACGCATACATCGTAGACGGAGCCTGTTGCTCGCTAGGATTGCTATCGCATGTCTCTAATTTTGTCGAGTACATGTAGGTACTTCCCAGCACGCTTCTGGCAAAGAAATTACCCTCTCCACATCTGCGGGCCTTATTTCGAGAAAAAAAAAATCCATCGAGCAGAGACCGGAAAGAGTTTGATAGTAACGCGACGTGTTGATTTTCTGCCTACGACGTATTACATGTACGAAGTACAAGTACTTGTAATCATTGATCACGATGTTCTAGATTCGAAGTTGCTGGTCCTTTTCTTGTTTTGATCTCAACGCCTATTGCGGATTTAGTCGAAGAGCAATAACAAGAACTAGGATGATGTATCGTGTATATATTACATAGGATAGCGTAATTCAGGTGCTATCATCGGTACCGAGTACAGAATGCTTAACAGTCAGTGGAAGCGGCCCGGAGCACCTTCCATCTCACGACGGCATTGCCGTTGGGGGAAGATACGCGACTCTCCCCACAGTGCATTCTTTATGTGGACTGTGGGTTTGCACGTTCCAACCGAAGAAACAGAAGCAGAGAAAAAAGTCCACTTTCCTTACCCCCCTTTCCTTGTCAACTTGAAACGCGCCTGGCGCAATGCTTCAGAACTGAGCACAAAAGAGAAAAGTGGAACACGGAAGAGGCTAGCACTACTTAGTATGCGTAGAGGGGCGGTGTTAAAGAGAAAGGCCTCTTCGAGACTCCATGCCTGCAGTTTTTCCATGCGTATTTTCTTGTTTTTTTTTTTTTCTGCATGATGCCGACAGAAGACGAATCAGAGCAGCGGTTTTTTTGTCTCTTGTCTTTGACAATTTTTCGTTGTCCATGTCTTCTTTTGTTTTATTTCATTTTTGTTCTTCTCTCTGCTGGCCTGTGACGAATGGCAGCGTAACACAATTCTGTGGGTGTTGTTACTTCGGCTCTTCTCTCCCACCTTGCTGGCGATCCTTTCCGCCCCAGCCCATCTTTGACAGCTTCCCATCGTTCTCTTCTGACCGGCTTATTGTATTTTGAATCAAGTCATCTGTCTACGATGTATTGAATGAGTCCATTGTGAGATACGAAGCAGGTGATTAGGCTGGGACAGGGCGTAGGTGAGGGTGCACACCGCATGTATTTCATCTGGCGTTTTCGTATTCTATCATACTCTATGTGCCACCGCACGTTGAACAAATTTAAGAGGCACAAATCACAAAAAGCACAAAAAAAGGTGTGGGCGTGCAAGCTGGACCAGGCCAGGGCATCCCTCCAACCGACTGGACTGGTCTTGCTCTTTACATAATACACTCTGTTCAATTCAGGTACCAACGCTACACAGAAGAAGCGGTGCTTACTGGGAAAGGGTGGCGAGAACATGCGGTGGCTTTCGGTGGCTTTCGGTGGCTTTGATTTCCTCTTATTTTGAGGGACTTTGGTTCACTTTGCTACGACGCTGTCCTACTCTTCTAATCCGTCCAGGCTGTATTCCTGTGTGCAACCCAACTGAAGAAAAAATTAGATAAAAAGAGGGAGATCCAACCAGTCCTGTCGCTCTATTTTCGTGCAAGGGAGGAAGAGACGAAAAACGAGCCAAGGATTGGGTGTCATTGGCTTGGGGCATATTTACACAATTCAGGCACTTTGTGTATGAACCAGCCAATAAGCAGACCTGGACCAGCCGGCAGCCACACCTCTTCCATTTCCCCCTTTCACTTGAGCAAATAGCCAACAGTGGTGGCCGAACAGCACAGTACAAAACAGGCTACAGCACCGCATATCGGTTTAGATCGTAAATAACAGAGGGCGATATAGCAGGGTCCAGAACACCTCGCTACGAATTGGAACGCGAGCCAGAGCCTGTCGCCCAGAACGACCGTGAGAACTATGCGCCGTTTTATTTCTCCTTCGTCTCTTCTTGCTTTTCGCCCATGAAGCCTGCATGGCAGAGTATTTTCGTCATGTGGGCAAGCAGGACCGCAAGAGTCGCCGTGGCCCAGTGCATGTGCCAAGAAAAGCACTATCCTCCTTCTTATTTCGAGAAAAATTCCTCGAAGACAAAGCAAGAATCAAGAGGGAACAAAAGCACGCCCAACTCTACCGTCTGTGGCCGACCTAGCAACAGCGGTCAAAGAACAAGGAAAGAAAAAGGTAGAAGCAAAAGGACAAAGAAAGAGGCGGCTCGAGGCGGTCTGACCGAGCGACACAGAAACAAAGACATTGAAAGATGATGAAGACGGAAGACAAAACCAAAGGGAGGTCCTTCCTTTGCATCTTTGTTGTCCGTGTTCCGATTAGCTCGTACTCAGTATGCTTTTTTTCTTTCGTCCCTCGTCTTTATTTCTTCATTTTCTTTTCTACGGAGTACGCATACTTCTCTTCTACTTCTCTTCTTGCAGGCCGAAACGGGACAAGCGGGCTGTTTGATCTTCGCCACCTACCCGCATTTTGAGACCTGAAACAAGGTGGAGGAGAGCGCAAAGGGGACGAGGGAGCGAAAAGCAAAGTAAAAAGCGGCTCGTGCGAGGGGACAAAAGAAGGCAAGAAACGAGTGGTCGCTCCGTCGACGACCAACCCACCGTTTTTGTCTGTTTCTTGGAACGGAAAGGATCGGTGGTTGGGGCTCAGTTGGGGGCTTTCCATCTCCCTATCTCTCAGATCCTCTCCCTCCTCACAATTTCTCTCCGTGCGCCTCGCTCTGTATGATCGAAATGGTGGCATATTGCCTCTTTCGTTCTTCTGGTCGTTCCTTCTATGCCGTGGATTTGCCCACTGCGAAGGCCCGACCGGCCAGTGTCCACTTGCAATGGGCTGGACCGGCCGTTTTGTTTGAACTTGATTGTTTTCTATTTCTCAATTGTTTTGCCTGCCTCGAGCTGACGATACGATGAATCTTTTTTTTGGTGCAATGCGACCGTAGCTCCGATCCCCCGAGCATTCCCCTCTCTTCTGCACGTCGTCACCCTGCAGGGCCCCTTTGCTCATCTCGTTTCGTTTCCTGACTGAGCTTCGTCACTCTCACAGAGTTTCTTTTGGAGGGTTTTTCTTCCTCATATCTGCCAATTCGATGCCCTTTCTTCGACACATTTTTATTTGGGCTGGCATTTGCCAAAGAGAAACGGGCATACGTCAAACGGACGTCAAGTCAGAGATTTGCGATACTTCTTTTGCTCCATGCTGCAGCACATCGACGATAGCGGGGCTATTGCTGAAAATAGCATCCGCCCACAAAAAGTGTCTATGCAGACCAGCGCTCTTGAAATACGTGCTACACACCGACTTGAAAAGTCTGCAAAACACGGTCTGCAATAAGTTTGACGCCTGACTTCATAAGGCAATATGTTATGCACGCAGAAACTGCCACCAACTATGCATACTCAGTTTATGATATCGTAAAACATCACAGCCGCCAGTGCTCACTGTCAACCGTATGTAAGAAGAAGAAACACTAAGTGGCCTGACGTTATTACCACGTGAAGGTCGGATTCCAAGCCAGTGGTCCGTCGAAACCTGCGTGTCCCCAAAAATTAGGCCGTTTCTTGTTCTTCTCTTTCGTTTCACGGGCAGCTTCTTCGTGTTCTTGAAACCATCCCATCTTCGTGTCGTGGGCTGAGAATGTCCGCCCTATTTCCTTATTTTTTTGCTGGCCGTGTTCTTCTTGGTGATCTCGCGCAGGCTTTCCATCAGGGCCCTGTCCCTGACAAACTGCGAATCGCCATCTTTGCCGGCACATTTACATTACATCTTTGCCATTTCTAACTCTCTCTCCCGGGCTTATGCGCCGAGGAAGGTTCTTTTCAACACCCGCGGTTCCAATCACCAGCCTGAAGAGCCAAGCTGGTTTCTTGCATTTATTTTTGGTAATCTCTGAGCTTGCTCGATGCTTTCCTTCAGATTTTCTCTACTCTCGTCGCCTGTCTCGTTTTGGTGGTCCCTCTCTCTATTGTCTCTCGACCACTCTTTTCCCGGCGATACGCACACACGGCCAGGTCCGCTTTTCAGAGGAAAACTAAAATCTATTGTACATCGTAAAACAAAAGCGGGCAGAGAGCTCTTCAGGCCGTTGATTGGCTCCCTCGGACTTTTGGGTGTGGTATGACTTGCACCAGGCTGGCGGGAACGCGCAGGAAGCGAGGGTGGATTTGGTGGGTTTTGGTAGCTCGATGCTGGTTGGCTCCTGTCGATACAAGTGTGCTGTGTTGCTATTTGTGGCTGCCGCTGCCCGTTGCCGTTGCCGCTGTGCTTGTCGCTTTTCAAATTAGGGGCGTGAGGATTGTATTGTAGCCGTGGCCGTGGCCATGGTCGCCGCTCTGGCCTCGCCATTCGAGGCCAGTTCGAGGACCGTCTTCTTTGTGGCTGGAGAGATGCGCTGGACGATGCTCTCCTGTGGGCTATCTCAAGTCGCAAGCCGAGCAGGAGAAGGAGAACCTTGTTTTCAATCGCTTGCACTTCCTCCCCCGGTTTTCCCTTTTCTGTGGCATAAAGAGGACCAGAAATGGAAGCCTCACGCGCCGTTGGATCATGTACCGGTCTGCGATTTGCTGCCGCCGATATTCGTCGATGCGGGTACCAAAATACGCTTCCTGCTCTGATCAATCCACTGCTTTCTCCGCGCTTCACTCTGAAGGCTTGAAATGGCTAAGGCACGGCCCTTGAGCTTGTTCCTCATTGTCATGTGGTTTTTTTGGGCTCAACCTCGTGTGTCTTTGACCTGTCTTGCAAAAACACGCAGGAACGAAAGAGATGCAGAGAGACGAGAGCACAAACATGCAGTCAGACGCTGCGTCCCGCCCGGCGCGTACATGCGCATGAACACCATGAAAAGTGACGGCGATGGTCAGCGTGACAGGGTCAGGCTTTCGAAATGCGTCACATACACGTAGGAAGAGGAGAAAATAGAGGGGCAAAAAAAAGAGAAAGAAAAACAGAAAAACAGAAAAACACAATAAGGGGACGTGAGGGAACACGCCAAATGTCCCAGAAAGAAAAATAGACTCAAGCTATTGCTTATGTGCGAGATACTACCAGCGGTAAGACACAAGAAAGTGAGAATGGAGATGCATCACGAGATGAGACCCCTTCACCCTCTGCCTTCCTATGATTGTCCTTGTTCCCCACCATCAACACGGACTGCATCCAAATTGTGCAGGTTTCCTGTCCGGTAGGGGAGGGCAGGAGTCAGTGATCGCCATGTGTCGACGACGGGGCGGAAAGACTCCTATGTTGAGAAAGTGGCAAACGAAACGAAACGAACGTGTCCGTTCTCGCCGCTCCTGGGCGATCAAGGTCGCATTTTGATCACAAACACGCCGTCGGATACTTCAAGTGGCTCTTCACGCTCTTCAGCACCGTGAAAAACACCGCAATCAAAGAATATGATCACAGAGTCGAGCAGGGAGTCTGAAACAACGCAGCAAAGGCTGGCGGACGGTCGTCCGTTCTCGTTTCATACGATCGGTGAAACATTGGAAACGGCGGGCGCATAGGTGCGACCATACGAAGTACGGCGAATACGAACACCAGTGTACATGTACGGAATACATCGCAAGGCGTTTTTGAATGGAAGATACTGAGATGTGCACGCTGCAGCTGTCTTCACCCTTCTGCTTGCTCGCGCCGTTGATGCCAATGTTTTGTCTTGCGTGCTCCTTCCTACCCAGTAAAAGGCTCGAGCGAGTAATGTGCGCCTTCGAGATGGCGCCCCTCGCCCCCTTGCGTTGCTGCAATCGACAATATGTTCAGGCTGGCCGATCGCCGCGGGTCTCCCGTCGGGCAGGTGCCTGCGCTGATTGGTGTACCTGAATTTAGCGTGCTTTGGTGGCTGGTCTGCCACTCTAACCACTGTAGTCCCGTACTACGGGTGGACTAGTGCCAGGAACAAGTGGGAGAGCAAGACAAGAAAAAGAGGAAAGAGCAAAGGGCGAGAGATACACGTTTTTTTTTTCTTTTTGGTTCTCCACGGAATCTACGAGGTGCTGTAGTAACTGACTGAACCTTCAAAGGACGACGCTTCATTTTACAAGCTTCTCCCTTCCAGACACTGTGCAGCTCCACAGTCCAAATAATGAGCAACGATCGAAGAGGCTCTGGACTTTGTGCGATGTGGGCTCTCAATCCAGACCGGCCGTCAGGCATCTTTTTTCCTTTGCACCCTTGAAGAAGCCCGAGAGTTTGCGTTTTTCTTTATTTTATTTATATCGAGCCCTTTCTACCTAGAGCCGAGACCGAGCTGGTATTCGCCCATGCTCGGAAGCAAAAGCGACATCCACAACGTTGAACGGAAAGTAAGGAATACATCGTAGTACGGAGTACGTCGTACCTTGACCGATCATCGTTGGCCTTGCTCTCGTCACCATCCCTACCCATCCTTCGTGTCCATCAGCTTTTGCCGACCCCCTCGGCATCATATCCTAGACCCAAAGAGGCTCGACCCCGAACGAACAGACCGACCGATCCGTAGCCTCAAGACGCCATACTATGCATAATAGCAAAACAGGCAAGAGACAACGGACAAGACAAAAAGCGATAGAGCACAGAACATGCATGGACCTGGGTCACATTCCCCCTCAAGTCCACCCCCAAGTCGACGACATGAAACGTAGCGCCGAAAGCTTCCCAAAAAGGCATTCTTTCACGATTTTTTCTGTCTTTCTGTCTGCTTTGGCCTGACAGCAACAGCAGACGAAGGAGGAGTGGAAACCCTTGGTCGCTTTTGGTTTCCACGCCGGCCGTGTGAGAGTGAGCACGGTTCTCCTGCTGGGGGTTATGCCTCACAGAAAGTTCCCCCTTTTATTCCCACTTTGCTCTTTTCTTGTCTCTCGGCTCTTGTCGCACCTTTTTCCAGAACACAGATCCCAGGCTCTCCACCGTCCGAAAGTAAGGAGACAAGAAACGAGAGAAAGATGACAAGACGAGCTAAGAGAACGGTAGATTTGTGAAGTCGTGGCCCCGTATTTGCAGTGTATTTTACTCGCATACACAAGCCCGTTTCCTGGACGATGATCGGAGCTCGGCCGCTGCCGGGCTCACAGAGAAGACAGAACCGCCCTCAGATATGACGATGCGATTGTTTAGTGTGTTTCGGACTTGATTCCCGCTGGTGCACAGAGCAACTACTCTGCCGGCAGGAGCTCAAGGCACACGAATCGGGGAAGGAAGTTTGAACTCGATTACAAGAGATAATATTACTTCTTGGTATGTCTATGGATCAATAGACTTTCCATCTGTGGCAGTTCCTCCAGCCTTGTCACCATCGTCGGCGCCTGCTGAGATCGAAGCTGGCAGGCATTGTTTTCATCACTCATTAAGTTTCGAAAGCCAAGGAAAGTCAGCCATCCATCTAGAGGAAGGAGTGTTTTTAATGCTTCTCATCCCAACACAGACATGCCCCAATACAACGTGACGAACCCGTCAAATTCATACCCTATGAGAAATAAGTGGCTCGCAAGGCCCGATGAAGCCCGGCGGCAGGCCAGACAGGCCGCATAAAAGGTCATGCCATGCTGGCATCGACGGCTATATTGACACAACAGCAGCTCGAGCATCCCCATTGGAGGCATGCTTTGCCAAGAGCATTTTTAAACTCGCCAGGTAAGACAGAGGCGCTCTTTGATCTCGGCACTTTGATGTCCATCCGCTCGCCAGAGTCCATAACGCCGGCGGAGCACTTCATCTTTGATGGGCGTTTATGTCGTAGCTTCCAGCTTCTCGCATATTAAGATCTCGCCATTTGCGTTTTGGCGTCTTTATTTTCTCTGCTATTATTTTTGTTAATTATGCCACTCCATTCTCCCCATCTATTCCTCCCGGGCCGGTTTCCAGAGCCGCTGCCCACAGACAACGACCAGGCCAATCTATCTGAAAAGACAGAAGTAAGATACGGTCTCTCCCAGTGACTTTGTCCAACACCATACCAGCCATCTTTTCTATCTATCTTGACCCTTTTTTATTTTATTGCCCCAGACATGCCGCCTATTTCTCGCTGCATGCTTTCTACCTGTTTCAAAAGTCGAAATGCCCATTGACCTCTTATTCCCCGTAAGTCAGCGTCGTAGCCGCTATGTTGCCCAGACCACCAACTCCTCCCTCCCTCCCCTGGTCCCAGAAATCTTATCTACGGAGGTGCTGTGTTTCAGGATATATTTGACCTTTTATTTCCCAGTGAGTATCAAAAGCGGCCGCGTGGCCGAAAATGGTGAGGTATGCAGTAGGGCGAGAGCCCCATTGTCTTTACGCATCCTTTTTCTCAAATCAATTGACCAATATGGGTGCGCGTTCGGTGGACCTGTGCTTGCTCGTACCTGCATACCGTTTAGGTGACGGGGCTGCCAATTGCGACATTGGTTTTGCTGGTTCCCTGTTGGGACGTGCGGTCAAGATATGTGTCGTGGCGACATGCAGGGGAAGAACGGGGAGCGGAAGGCACCTGCACGCTCCGATCATTTATGGCCGTGACGGTGAGGAAGGGAGAGGCAAAAACATCCGGCGCCTTGTCACTTGATCACACATACGACTGTAAATGGGCCTATCGTTGCATAAATGGAACTCTATTTGGACGGTGATGTTCGGTGCTGCGGCATATGGTCTCCCTCTCTGCTATCTTGGCATTTGGCCATTTTTATGCACCTGGCGCCCAAATGTGATCTGTTTGCATAAAATCGGAGAGCCATCCGGTTGATGCGATGGCAAGTCAACAGTTGTAGAGGCTTTCGAGGAACTGGCCTTTTTTTAACAAAAAAAAAACTAAAAAAAAAACTGTAAAAGAATAGTAAATAGAGGGAGAAAAACTCCACGATTCAAAACAAAAAATAAATAAAACTTAAATAAATAAAATAACACAGCTGATGATAGTAAATAAGTTCACATTAAAGCTTAGTGAACATCATTAGATAGAGTCTATGTGTTGTTTTCCTCCGGGTTGATGTCCGTGATACTCTCAACCATGTAATACTACCCCTCTCCAACCTATCGACTGGCAGACTTTGGCTCTATCGATCCTTTCTTGGCACTTTGAAAAGCTCACAATAGGAAAAAGTCAAAGAGGCGGCCACAAAAAATAACCGAGGGAGGCACGAGCCACCGGGATATTCGCCAGTATCCTACGTCGTAAACATACAAGCTAAAAAGAGGGAAAAGAGGACAGACCACGGCCTCGAGCGTGAGTCTTTGGCTAGACTCCAAGCTCGGGAGGGGTCCATATTCCGTTGAGCGCGCATGCAGGATGCGAGTGGAAGAGGGGGGGCAAAAACCGGAAGGAAGAATGAAGAGGAAAAAAAGAAGTCCTCTTTATGCAAACTGCCCTGCTCAGGACTGGCTGACTCTGTTCCCCATGCGCCAGACAAGGAACAGGGTGACAAGAGGCAAGGGGAAAAAAGAAGACTTGGCCACTGGGACCATGCCTCACTTCTTTTGGCCCCCCTTCTTTTGGCCCCCCTACGGACTGAAGTTACATAAAAAGGCGTCGTGCGTTCTTAACCAGCCTGAAGAATCTGAAACGAGCGGACGGAAGGTTAAGCAAGTAAAAAGGGGGGCCCTTTGAAGGCAAAAGGGTGGGCTAGAATGGTAAGACAACAAGAAAGGAGGCAAAAGACTCTGCATGTGCATACATAGCGGCGGCGAATGTGGACGAAGGGCGGCCCCCCCTCCCATCCGAGTGACGAGGGTGCGCCCGCTCGACTCTTGGCATTGGCATCTTGATACCCCTGAGAGTTGTCTTTTTTCTGTCAGTTCACAGTATTTTGCTGTCACCGTCTTGCCTATCGCCTTGCCTTGGTGAGAAAGCATGGCAAATGACTTCCAATCCAGCCGACCACCGTCCCGAGAGAGCAAAGCTCCGTTCGGAGACCACATGCACTTGAAAAAAGAACACATCAAGCGAGCGCCTCGTAGGGACTGTCGTACTCGTACGGCATTTGGATGTAGTAGCGCTTTGATAGAAAAAAAGGGCATGCAGGGACAGAGTAAAAAATGCCATACATCACAAGGCGGAAGATTCATGGGTAATTGGTGACCTCCAATAATGTCGTGTAGGTCAGTCCGCACAAGGCAAATGACAGCAGTCATTAAGCATGTTGTTATTGAAAATAGCTTTGACTATGGCTGTTGCAGGACAGTCTAACCCCGTTTCCTGGGATCACAAACAATAGAATCAGCGAATCGTCTGGATACCCTCTTTTGGCTTGGCACCTATGGTTCAGCCAAACAGCCCGACCTTGCTCTCCCGGCTGTCATTTATAGATGCTTCTTTATGATCATGGACGCTGCAGAAACAATTAACTCTCGTCAGCTTCTTGGACAAAACAACTCTTAGACAATGTTGTGCCGCCATGAGCACAGTAGGCTCCTTGTAAGATGGCTCCCCAAATTAAATAGACGACGGCCATCCGAGTGTGCAAGAGCGTTGCACTCATGACTTGGATGTCCAGCCCAGGTGCGTAAATGTCCGCTCTCCTCTGTAACATCCCATCTATCGCTACAATAAGACGGACAGGCTGACGATATGATCGCTCTGCCATGCCCAAATCTGAAACTTGCATGCCCCTTGACTCCCTGCTTCGAGGGCAGAAGGAGAATGGAGACGAAAGTAGTGTCAAGCACGCGGTTCACGCAAATCGGTGTGCCCCAGGGCGGCGTATGCGGCGTCGGTATATGCCTTTTTGTAAGATTTTTGTCACCTTGTGCTGTAGACCTTGATAATCAATAGACGAGGGCTGGAATCGAAGAATACAATAATACTGTATCTTTTGTAAGGCAAGAAGCGCACAGTTTTGTTGCTTGTTTGGTTGTTATTTTTGTTTCCAATGTAGAGATGGCACGTAAATCATAAACATTTTCATGACTGTTGAAGCTAACAACAAAACGTCCTACCGGAATAATTGACCAATCTTGTGATAAGATACTTCGCATGTTACCAATTGATATTCCTTTGTAACTAAGGAGCCCAGAAAGTAGAATGCAAGACAGATCTTATGATCGTCCTCAATGCTTGTCGAAGAACATCACCGGACAAGGCTGGGGTGAGGAAATAATGATTCAGCAATGTCAAATTATGCAATGGTTTATGTCCCTTGGCACCTGCATTGGACTGCTCGCCGATTTCCTTTCTTTCTCTAGGGACACGCTCTCACATGCCACCGACTTTTTCCAATCGTTTCCCGGCCAGTCATCTCTCGCATGAGTGATGTTCAACGATTCTCTGAATTTTCATTTTCGCCTCCTCTGCCTCCTTCTGCCCCCTTCTGCCTCCTTCTGCCTCCTTCTGCCTCCTTCTGCCCACATTTGTCTACTAGCTTTTCCGCTTTCCCCCCCCGGAGCTCGCCCAAGGCTGTCGTATGCAATCATAGGATCTGACGTTATGTCCTCGTGGTGGACGGAATGGACAGCAAAGAGACAAGAATGACGAGCGTGGTCTTCTCGGCAGCAGAGATGGTGAAAAATGTTTGAAGAAGCCAACGGACCTGCTGAGTTTTGTGTTTGTGCGTTCGTCGCCATGTTTCCCTGCCCGCATTTTCCTGCTCTTTGCCAGACCCAAATTGTGCTGTTGCTGGGACGAGATATCTCATGACTCTTAATGTGGTGAAGTTAGATATTAAACTCGTTATTGTTATATCTGTGAATACGCTTTGTGTTCTTATAACCTTCCTCATATACGGGACAGAATAAAAACAACTGGAGGGAATGAAACAGAGCTTGTGATATTACTGCGAAAGACGACATTTGATAACGATCTTGAACGTGGACGAGCATTACGAGCATAATTGCTGAATATAAATGATATAGATAAACGAAAATAAACCAAATGCTAGCCGTGGCCCAGTTAATGGTATTGCTTTTCAACTCTCCCTCCAACATTTCACATTGTCAGGTTCTTCTCCAGGGCCTTAATGCCCTCGCGCACCTTGGGACAGTAGTGCCGCCGCAGCAGCTCACCCTCCCAGACCGTGGTCGCGAATGGGTTGCTACCCTCGACCGTTTCGCTGAGCGGATTGAAGGAGCCGTCGCCCTTGCGCTCCTCCGTGTTCCACAATGCACTGATCTTCTTGCTGTGGGTGTGTGCCACATCGTAGAGCAGGGCCAGCAGTGCCTGGCTAGATTTTTCCGGCACATGCAGCGACGCCGACATGAGCTGCTTGGTGAAGGCCGCGAGGCGCAATGGCGGCACCGAACGGATGTTGTAGTGGGGTAGCAGGACGGCCGTCAAGCAGCGGATCAGAAGGACGGTGGTTGTCTGCAGGTTGACCTTGACGCCGTTCTTCTGGTTCAGGGCAGCGGCAGCGACAGCAGCAGCTGCCTCTGAGTTGGCCGCTTCCTGTGCATCGGCCAGACGCTGCTGCAAGGAGTTGGCACGCTTCTCAATGTCGGCGGACAGGGCGAGCGGGTACAGACTGCGGAAGAGGTTGGTGGTGAAGAAGGACAGGTCGAGGTGGAGATCGCTGGCGGCGTTGTGTGCATCCTGGCCGGCCAGCAGCGCATAGGCCGTCACAGTGCACAGAAGAGCCTCACGGCTGGGGTCGCGGGACACGGCAAAATCATCCTCCTCGTCGGCATCGTGAGCCGCCTCGTCCTCATCCGCACCCTCGACGGCACGCGCCTCGCGGGTGGCATCTTCCTCGCTGTAGCGGATCAGGTCCTTGAGCGCCTCCAATAGGTCGCCAAAGAAGTTCTGGTTGATCAAGTGTGCGTACTTGGCCAGTCCCTCCAGGATGGCGCCCATCAGGTGTGGCGTGCGCAGCTTCAGGATGCGGAAGTAGGTCGCAAACACCAGCTTCAGCGTCTCCGACTGCATGCGCTCGCGCTCCTCGTGCGCCACAAGCGCATCGGCCTGCGCCATGTCGCGGTCCAGCGCCTTTTGCTCCTTCATCAACTTGCGCGTCCGCTTTGTGCGGAACTCCTTCTTCTTATTCTTGGGCTCATCAGACGAGCGCTCCACGCTGTCCTGCGAGCCCTTGCCGGAAAACTCAGAGAGCAGGCGTAGGTGCAAAAAGGTGTTGGGCACGCTCTCGTCAATCCAGTAGTCGCGTGCCTTCATCATCTTGGACAGCATGGCCACGGCCTCCATCGACGGACGGCCCTCGTCGTCTTCACGGAACAGCGTCTCGAGCGCGAGGCGGCACTTGACAAACGATGCATCGACGCGACGTGTGCTCAGCTTGCCGACAATGATCTTGAGAAGATCCTCGCGGAAGTTGAAGTGCGGGACAGCGTTGAGCAACGAGCAGGCACATGCCAGGGCCGCATCTGCCAGGCTGTTGGCGTTCTTGGCGACCTTGGAGCGCTTGCCCGCACCGTTCTTGGCAGCCGCCTCGCTCGGCCGCAGCTTCGACAGGCGCATTAGCTCCCGCAAGTAGCCCTGGTAGCCGGCCAGCAGACTCTGTTCGTATGCCCGAATACGACGCACGTCAGACGACAGCTTCTCGCCTGTCGGCACCGCCCCCTCTTCGCCGAACGCACGTATCCGGTAGCCAGGAATGACGTCCTTGTAAGCCGACAGCTGCGTGGCCAGGCACATCTTTTGCACCGTAATGGAAGTGTACTGCTGGGACACCTGGGCCAGCTGCTTGAATGCACCAGCATTCTCCTCCGGGTTCTCATTGAGCTTCAGCGCAATCTTGGACAGCTCCTCCTTGGCGTTTTGTATTTGTTGGCGCTCCGGCAGCCGCGAGTTCTGCTCCTGTATCCGTGCCGCCGCTTTCCGGGCACCCGAGCCGTCGTTCTTGGGCTTCGCCTTGACAGACTCGGCTTCCTTGTCGTTGCCGCTGTCCGCAAACGGATCGTCGTTGTCGTCGTCGCTGGCTGCATCGTTGTCGGCTGGCCCACGTGCCAGGGGCCGCATCATGCCGTCGGCTGTCCGAATCGGCAGCCGGTCGCTGGCCTTCTCTGCCTTGGCTGCCTTCTTACTCCGTTTCCGCGACCGCTCGGCATAGTTCTCCTCCAAACTCCAGTTGGCTGCATTCTTGAGATACGACTTGTCGATGCCGTTTTTGTGTCGTCGCCGCCGCCGCCATTGCGAGTCGGGCTGACCCTCCGTCTCTTGGGGCCCCGTGCGTCCATTGCGTGTGGTCTGTCGTCGAGAAAATGAAATGGCTTCAAAGTGTGGACGAGAAGGGGCGGAAGTGGCCAGAAAAGAATCTCGCCCTCGTACTCTGCGTGCAAAAGGCAAACCGAGTCTAGACGTTGGCTCCTGCTCTTTCCTGCTCTTTCCTGCTCTGTAAAAAATTTAGCGGCCGCAGAAAAAAATGGTAGCAAAGACCGGCAGAAAAGCAGGAACGGCGAATTAGGACTAGCTCCAATTTGATTTACGAGGCTTGCCAGGCCTCCCCACCAAGGCTGACCAATCAGCAACGTTTTCACCAACTGTAGGCCGTACCCAGGCCCTGGAGCATCATCCATTCATTTTGATACGCTATCAAGATTCTCGATTTTCGATCCGCGATGCCTGCGATGCCGACCACGCCTGCCGTGCTTCTTTTAAAGCCTCATCCCGACGGCCGCAGTGCGTGAGATATCCAGAAACCGACACACAGTCCACACAAACACACAGCCAGCATGGCCTTATCACCGAGTGGGGGCAGCTCGCCCATTGTCCACGCCATGGACCATCTGGCATCGGAATCGACGTCCGCAGCCTCGAACGCTTCGAACCCCTCAACACCTTCCACACCCACTGCCACACGAGGAGGCGCCACCCCGACGCCGGCTGAACAGGAAGCCATCAACGAGTACTGGCGCCAGTCCCGGCTCTCGCTGCCCGACATCGTCCGCATCCCCCTCGCCGCCACGGCCTCGTTTACGGTCGCATGGGCCTGGGCATTGCCCACGGCAGCACCATGGCTGGCATGCGCTTCCGTGCCGAACACGCCCACAAGCTGCCGACGTCAACAACAGGGTGGTATCTGTACCACAAATCCAAGAACTACCACGTCGCCTACGGCGGCATCCGCGAGGGGTTGAGAATGGGCGCTAAAGTGTCCGTGTGGACGACGGCCATGTTTGGCATCGAGACGCTGTTCGACCACTACCGGGGCACCAAGGACGTGGCCAACACGGTGCTGGCCTGTGTCACGGTTGCCGGCGGCTTTAGTTTGTGGAGTAAGTGCAGTCTACCGTCGAGTCGAAGCGAAGCGAAACGTTAAGTGACAGAAAATGGAAACGGCGATGAACACAGCTAACGTGGAGATCAGACCGCTTCCCCCTTGCGACAGCAGCACGGACAACAAAGACGGCCATCCTCGTGGGCTTTGCCTACGGCAGCCTGCAGGACCTGGCCGGCATCGCGCGGGGACGCCGCATCAGCTATGTGGACCTTTTGCAGCAGAAGTTGAGAAACGGGAATGCGAGCCAAGCGAGCCAGTTCACGGAAAGCGAGACGCCAGCGTTGCAACAGGCAGCACAGAAACAATGACGAGGGACGAAGAGGAGAAGAGCAAAACAAAATGAAATCGAAAACGAACGAATGATACCCCACAATTAGAAGCTAGACAAAGTCAAGATCAGGACAGCCAAAAGAGCAAAGGGAGAGTGAGGAGGCGGGCAGGCCACCAGGTCAGACGCTGCCAGCAACACCGATAGCCTACTGTACTTTGTATATCGATAGCCAATGCACTGTGGAAACCGCGAGCTGTCAACAAAGGCGACCTCGGACTCCCAGAGCTCTGAGACGCTTCCAGAATTCCAAACTCCATACTCCCAAACTCCAGACTCCCTATTCGACTTCGTAGGTAGCCTGGATGAATACAAGCTATTCTATCAGATGCAGCATAAAACAGCCTTTCGGGTGCTATGACAAGCGTGGCATAGACGCGTGACATGGCTTCGTATGGTACGAATATGTCTGGGCTGGTTGCATCTGTTGTGTCTTCCGACGTCTCGGTACGGCTATAGTCAGGCCTCAGTCTCAGACCTTGGACTTCAGGTTCAAACCAGCCAACACCAGTCTAACCCAGCGCAAATCGTGGACAAAGAGCCGTCGGCTCAGCCATCGACAGAACTGTCGATAAAACCGTCAACACACTCGACCATCTTCCCTGACCCCGTATTCTCGAAGGAATGTGTTGGTGGCACCGCCAGTCCGCTAGCTTTTCCGAGACAATGACACTTTCTTGTCTTCCAATATTACAACAACATGCTATCCTAGCTCTGTTATCCTATCAGTGTGCTATCCAACGTTGTTGTGGCTATCCTCTCGAATTCTCCGACCCATTTGAACCAACTTAACTTTGTTCCTGCAACTATACCCACATTGTGTTATCCCACGCCTGAAGTGGCTCGTTCGTTACTGGCCGAATATCGAATTCGCAATTGATGAGTTGCCTGGCGGCTTTCTTCGCTTTATTCCTGGACTCTTGTGTGCTTCTTTTCTTTTTCCTCTCTGTGTTCTTCCTCTCTTCTCTCCTTCCACAGCTTCTCTTCGGCTTAGTTAGAGCCTATTTTGCGGGGACTCAGGCGCCTCGGAGGACCACTGGGGCCACTTGGGACCATGAGAGCGGCCATTGAAGGCATTACGAGGAATGGGGGCTGAAGAGAGAGAGAAACGGCCGCTTGATGGAGACGCGGCGATGGCAGCGGCTCACTGGTGTTAGCGTCATGCCAAAAGCCCGAGGGCCACTGCCCAACCAGCCGGCTACCTGCGGCATTCGACCGCGACCCCCTCACCCCACACGTGATCGCTAACCCTGCTATTTGGGAGTACTTTTTGGTTGGTGTGCTTTGGTGTGTTATTGGTGTAATCGACCCAATCCAGAGTCCCGCGCGTCTGATAAGGAAGTCACCGTCTTGACGCCTGTTAAACCGTCGAGATGCTGACGAAACGGGCAAGTGCTCGGGGCAGCACCATCGCTTCTTGGGCCATGCTGGCAATGCCGTTGCACTTTTGCAGTCGAGGCACCCGGCTGCTCTTGCCTCCTTTGCGATAGTCGGAGTTTTTTGGGGGCGATCCCATTGCATCGGACAGCCGCTCCTTCCCTCCACGAATTGATCCTTGGCCAGTCTCGTTCTTTATTTATTCGGGCTCCTTCCGTTTGTGGTGACTTGTGACTGCTCGTAGTTCCCTTTTTTCTTTCCTCTTCCTATTGTTCTTTATTATCCTGCCTGTTTGACACTTTATATCATTTCTCCCTTTCCGTGTGATTTTGCCTCTTAACCCATCTCTGAGTTTGTCCTTTACCTCACTTCTCGACTCTTTGGTCGACATCTCGTCCAACGTCACAGAAACTTACATCATCCCACCCTCACTTATCTCTCGCCTCCCTTGATACCACCAACGACCATCGTCTTATCAGCTGTCTTTTCTCAGTTTCTACACGCTCAAAATTTATCCGCGAATCCAGCCATTTTCTTCCTTGTGTCATAATATTGTTTTGCTTTCTTTTTCTTCCACATCAATCTCGTCTCACATATCGCACATCTACCACTTTTAGTGCAATGCTGCCGACCTTGACGCCAGCGGCGCGTCAAGCCCTGCCACGGTGCAGTGTCGCTGCTATCTCCGTGACATCATCGTCCACACCTACCACATGCTCCTCATTTTCCTATCTCGCGAATAACGCCACTCCCCATGGCCGTGCTATTCACACGTCCAAACAGCGGCCCAGTCCGCCCATGCCGGCCAATCAGTGCGTTACCCTCGACAATGGCACAACCGTTTTTGACAACGCCACATCAGCAAGAGCGTCCACAGTAGCCACAACAACAATACCGCCTGCGAGCAAACCATCATGCCTGTCTGTCCTTCCGTTGTCGTCTGTTTTACGCTCTTTGATGACGACGACTGTGTCTTTCCTCATCACTATTGCTCGGCCCGTCCATGGCCATCATGACCGCTCTTGCCCACAGCACCAACCCGCTGTTGAACCCGGACCGAAATTTCTTGCTGCGCTATGTTTTGAAGAAGACGTTCTACGCCCAGTTCTGTGCGGGCGAAAACGAGCGCGAGGTGCGGCAGACCATCGACGGCCTCAAGAATATCGGTTTTCGTGGCGTCATTCTCGGCTACGCCAAGGAGGTCGTTCTCAAGGACGAGGAAAAGAAAAATCTCGCCTCATTTAACGGCTCCGCTAGAAAGGAAGCCACAGCCAGCGAGATCCGCGCATGGGCTGAGGGCACGCTCGAGACGGTGCGGCTGACGGCTGCGGGTGACTTCGTTGCCCTCAAGTTTTCCGGTGCAGGCATCCAGGCGCTGCACGACCTGTCCAAGCAGCTACCACCCTCACCCGCCTCGCCGACGCCATTGACCGGATCTGCCAGCTGGCCGTCGAGCGCAAGGTCCGCCTTCTTTTTGACGCCGAGCAGCAGGCCGTCCAGGCCGGCATCGACGACTGGACCATGACCTACATGCGCAAGTACAACACGTCCGAGCAGGCCTTCATCTACGGCACGTACCAAGCCTACCTCAAGGCCACCGGTGCGATTCTGTCTCAGCACCTGCGGATGGCCCGTGAGGGCGGCTTCGCTCTCGGTGTCAAGCTCGTCCGTGGCGCCTACCTCGGCTCCGACCCGCGCCACTTGATCCACGACACCAAGGAGGATACCGACCGTGCATACGACGACATGACGACCGGTTTGCTGCGTCGGCAGTGGACGGCCCCGCTGGTGGCCGAGAAGAAGGGCGAAGCGTTCCTGTTGTCGGTCTGGTTGTCGCCTCGCATAACGCCGAGAGCGTTGAGCATGCCCAGGCACTACTGGCATCAGGCACGGCCAAGACGTCCGATGTGGCGTTTGGTCAGCTGCAGGGCATGGCCGACGAGATCAGCTGCAAGCTGGTGACGGACGATAAGATTGCCCAGGCCCAGGCCAGCAACACGGTCGCCCCCATCCAGGCGTACAAGTATCTGGTGTGGGGCTCGACCGGCGAGTGCATGAAGTATTTGTTGAGACGGGCGCACGAGAACCGGGACGCCGTGCAGCGCACCAAGAGCAGCCGGGATGCCATGATGGCCGAGCTGACGCGCCGATTCAAAGGTGTTTTTAGCCGGTCTTAGAAGGAGGGTGAGAGAAAGTATTGTTTTGCGTTATTTGTTGTGCCTCATACATTGCATGTATGGACACACGGTGTCTACCAGCGTTGAATTAGCAAAGAAGCCTAGCTGTTTCACCGCATTATTTGTCGTTGCATTTTAATTTCCGAGAATAAAATCAGTTAATCACACAACCATAAATGCCACAAGTCCCTGACCAAGACGCCGTAGATATACCTGGAAAAAGCATGTCGCAGGGAGATAAGAAAAGAAAGGGGAAAAAAAAAGAGAAAAGAAGAGAAAAAAGGAGACAAAAAAGAAAAAAAAAAGAGCAAAGCACTACAGCCCCCGTAATGCCATCGCACCCAGCACCAGCACTTCGGCCTCCTGCCGCTTGGCCGACGTGTCCTCGTTGCCGGCTAGCGACGGGACACCGTTGAGCTTGTAGTACTTGCGTACACGGGCCAGATCGGTGCATTGTTCGAGAGCCTTCTTGTCTGAAAGCGGGACGGCTGTGCCTTGGACATGCTCGGCCAGGTGAGCCCATACCGGCGCCGGGTCGGCGAAATCCAGCAGGATCTTGACAACAAGAACGTTGCGCGTGTCCGCCGTGATGCCATACCGGCGGTATGCTTCGGCGATCTGTTCCAGTGAGCGGGCGAAGAAGAGCGCAAGGGGACGACGGTGAGAAGAGAGCCTACATTCAACGACGGACTCAGCGATAGGACAGTCTCGGAGTGCACATTGGGCGTCTTCAATGTCTTGGAGTTGTGGGCCAGAACGGCCTTGTAGACGGCTGCCAGCAGGTGTGTGCGCGACACGATGGTGGCGGCGTCGACCAAAGCATACTCAAAGTCGACGTTGCGGGCGACGAGCTGGGCCTGCAGGAATGCCGAGTTGGCCACGTCGGTAAAGAGGGCCGCATACACAGCGTAGCCCGGAGGCAGGTGCTCAATGGCGACAGAAAAGTCCGCGAGCTCCATGGTGGGCGATGGAGCGGGTGTGAATGTGTAGCTGCGTTTGATGAGCTGAAGTAGGTGAGAATGAGTCGGATAGTGGGGTGAAAATTTGAGGCTCGATGCCGCCTAAAGTGAGTTGCCCCGTATATAAAACGTGTGACCCCACTGCAGCCCATATAGCCTATTTAATCCTTTTACAGCGTGTCAATGCCAGCCTTGGCACTGTAAGCTGGGAGATACCATGATCAATACGAATGGAAAGTAAATCAAACAGATCAGCTGCATTTTGTATCGAATGCTCATCCCGGGCGACATTGGGTACAAGTATAATACGCCTCTTTTCGAATACTTGTAACCGCGCATTGGTTTGTTTGCTTGCTGATATAATTTGGTCTCATTTTTTCCATTTCCAGCTTTTTTTTCTACGAAAGGTAATAATTCACTAATCAATCCGTTGTTTAACAAAAACATTCTGAGCAGCTACAATAACTTGTGTCGCATTGTAAGGACAATGTCTGATCATAGCAGCCATTCAGTAGTCACAATTTGCTGTAATGGAGCACCTTTCTTATTTTGTTTGGTATGCATTGTTTGCATGTGAATTTCAAACCATTGTCGTCTAATGTGCACATCTGTGGCAACGCACTCTACAGCTTGTCCTTCCCTGCACCCTCGGTGTCGGCAATGCGGAAGACGTACTTGATGCCGTGTGCCTTGCCATTGCGCAGGTTCTCCAGGCCCTGCTGGACACCGTCCAGACCACCGGGAACCACCTCGTAAGGGTGGCCCTTGAAGGTGCCCTCGGCCAGGACGCGGCCAAGGTAGCGCGAGTACACAAAGCCCAGGTCTTCGAGGTCGCGATGGACGCGGGCGACCGAGGTCTGCACGCTCTCGACATTGGTCTTGATGCGCTCATCATCCTTCCATGGCAGCACCAGCGACACCTTGCCGCCCGGCTGCAGCACAGAGCTCACAATGTAGTTGCTGCTACCCTCGCTGATGGCGTTGACGACGTGGCGCACCTTGCGGTCGCCAACGGCCTTTTGGAGAGCAGCCACAGCCGCGTCGTCGCCACCGCGGTAGTCGAACCACGACGTCGCCCTTGGACTTGTCGACCAGCGTCTTCACAAAAGTACCCGACTGGCCGGCCACAGCAATGGTGGGATGGATGTTGCTGAGGCGGGCGAGCTGCACAGTGGCCGCGCCGACACCAGACGAGGCGCCATAGACAACTAGAGGCGTCTCATTCTGCGAGCCGCCATCGCTGCTGTCGTCGAGACTCTTCCACGGGTCGGGCTTGTTGGTGGCAGCAGGCGTGCTCCACGGGTCGGGCAGCCCCAGGTCGCTGTACAGCGACACGACGGCCGTTAGCGCAACCAGGGGGATGGTGGACGCCTCCTCAAAGGACGTCTTGGCGGGAATGTGGAAAGTCGTGTGTGCCCAGGCCAGCGCGTACTCGGCAAAACTGCCGGCAGCCTCGCCAATTTCGTGGAGCGCAGCTACACGGTCGCCCTCCTTGAACTCGGTCACGCCGTCACCGACTTTCACGACGGTGCCGGCAATGTCGTCGCCCGAGTTTTGCGTGCTATCGCGCCACTCAGGCAGTTTCCAGTCCTTGGGGTTCGAGCCCGAGACGACGACCTTGATTAGGACCTGGCCGGCAGCTGGAGTGGGCACGGGGACGTCGACGACCTTGACGACGGGGCCTGTAAGTAGAGAGGGTGGTTGGTTAGACAAGAGTGAGGGTTGTTGACGTGAAGAGGTGGGCAGCTTGGACTTGCCCTTGGAAACCTGAGCTTCCTTCATAGTAGAGGTTTTTGGTACAAGAATGTCGATGTTCGATGGAGTGGATGGTAGGTTCGATGTTGGTATGGCTTTTGTCAGGTTGGCGATGTTACCAGGTTGGTACATGCATTCACTGGGAGGCCCAGACACATCCTCGAGCTGGGCACGCCATGACTTATAAGCCGTGCCGCATGTGGTGGAAACAAACACGGGAAAAGGAAAAAGCGCAATCACGGGGAGGCAAGGCTCTAGCTTGGAACAGAGCTCTGGTGCAAATGCGTGGTAGATGGCGCCTTCCGGGATTTGTTTACTCTGTAGGTGTGTCCACGGCAGGTGCATGAGCAAGTAAGTTGGTACTTTTGGAAGGTGCGATGAGGCAATGCGCCAAATGCACAGCTTCTGTTTGCAGCGGCATCGAGAGACACCAGACACCCGATTTACAATCCATTTTGAGCTGTATTGACGAGCTGTATTGACAAACACGGAGCCGCGCACTTCTTCAAAGTCCGCGTGGTCTTCTGCTTATTAATTGGGCCATTATCTGAACAATAAACGGATCGAGCAACGACGAAATGCTGTCGAGACTCGGCCGACCGTTGGCGGACGAGACAACCAATCAATCGGGCGACTCACGCAGAGCAAGGACTGCCCTACCGCCGCGGCAGCGTCTTCCCAAGAGCTGGGCGAAAAGCAGCACATTATAGCAGCCAAGACGAGGCTCCGCCGAGTTCCGATTCTGCCTGCAACGTTGGCGATGGATGTCGCCGACGAGGTTCTGGAGGACGTCGAAGGGCGTAGGGAAAAGGCGATGTCGCATTCGATTCGATTTGTTAAGCAGACATTATTAATACATCCTACGGAAGTAAAGTTTATCGGGACGTGGAGATAACAGTTAAGCTGGGTCGGTGTTCCATCGTTTGTTAACGAGTGTGATGTGGAACTCCAGCGGGAAGGAGCGCTGGAAAGTTAAGTGGGACAAGGCTCGCCTCTGATTGGCCGGAATCTAACACCTCAACAAACATCAACACGTCCAGATTCAGAAGACATCACGACACCCACAACCAACACAATGCGCCATATCGAGACAACAACGGCACGGTACCAAAGCAGCAGACTAAATTCTTCTTCTTGTATCGACAATATGGCTCCCTCACCCTCAATACGGAAGACGGCCTACAACTTTGGCGTCGACAGGGCCCGCACGACCTCTTCCGCACCGCGAATGCCCGACCGCAACGCGCCGTCCATGTAGCCCTTCCACTCGTACGCCGTCTCTGTGCCCACAAAGTGCACCTTGCCATGGGCCGTCCTCAGTGCGTGCTCATACTGCGTCATGGCCCCGGGAGGCGCGGCCGGGCACGGGCAGCCCTGGGCCCACTGTCGCTCGCCCACTCGTGCTCTTCGAAGCCGACGGGGCTGGGAATGCTGTCGGCAGGCAGACTAGCGCCCAGAGTTGCCTTGACCTGGTTGACGACGGCCTTGAAACGGTCGGCTTGGGGGAGTTTTGAGTACTCTTTGCCCGCCTCACCGGCACAGAAGCACGTCAAGGAAAACTGCCCCTTGGCGTCTGCACTGGAATCGCGCGTCACCGAGACCGGGCTAGCCTGGACAAACGACTGCAGCATGCCACAGAGTCCGCTCTCGCGCCACCAGGGCCGGTCGTAGCGGACAATCACTTTGTTGATGAAGCCGAGCTTGTTGAGACTGGCCAAAGCAGCCTTAGCGGCAGGCAAAGGTGGCTCAAATTGGATCTCCTTATACAGAGGGGTCGGTACAGACACGACGACGCGTTTGGCAACGAACTCGCCGCGGGCTGACACGACACGTACGTTTCCGCCATCGGTCAGGGTGGTGATGGACCGGACGGGCGAGGAGAGGAGGAGCGTATCCTCCTTTAGGAGAGCGGCCAGGCCAATCGACAAGCTCTGCGTGCCGCGCTCAAAACGGAGGTACTGGCCGCCGTGCTTCTGGTCCGACCGCATCTGCAAGAGTCCACCACCGCTTTTGCAGTAGTTGAGGAAGAAGAGGGCACTGCAGTCGCGCGGCTCCATGCCCAGCATCGCACGCGTCCAAACCGTTGCCGAGGCCAGGGCTGTGGCACCACCACCAACGGACTTGATCCACTGCTCAAATGTCATGGTGTCGAGGTGCCCACCCGTGCGCACGGGGTCGCGAATGTCGAGGGCCTGACACGCCGCCTCGGCTGCGTCTCTTAGAGCCATCATATCGTCGACACCGCCCACTGTGGCCAGCCCTGCGGGAACCGACCCATAGGGGAACTGCGAGATGCTGGCATCCCGGTCTTGCTGCACAACATTGCCCGTCGTGTTCTGTACGACAAGCTGAAGACCCAGCGCTTGCGACAATGCAAACACTTCGCTCTGGTTGGTGTCATTGATCCACGCTGCGCCACGGTCGACAAACTTGCTGTCCCCTTCCGTCTGCTCGACCGACCATGTCTTGCCGCCCACACGGTCGCGCGCCTCAACGACGGCTACCGAGAACCCTTGCCTCTGCAGGTCAAAGGCTGTCTTGAGCCCGGCTAGGCCGGCGCCGACGACCACCACGTCGACCTCCTTGGTCGGCTGCTGCGGAATGGCCACATACGCCTCCACCTCGAACTTGAAATGAGGGCGTGCGAGACAGGGCACAGGCACCAGCGTCGTCGCCGGCCGATGGCCCTTTAAGAACTGCGCAAGCGGCTCGACATGCTTGCGGTTGTTAGGGTCGTAGTTGACAATGTAGTACACCAGCTTGATAATGTCCTTGACTGTCGCGCCGGCCGCCTCGAGACACCGCTGCAGACTGGCGTACGCCACGGTCATTTGTTGTTGGACATCCTCTGGCGTGCGGCCGTGCCCGTCGACACCCACTTGACCGGATGTCATGATGATGCGGGAGTTGCCATGGACGCTAGCGACGTGGGAGAACGTCGGCCGGCTGTCAAATAGCTGGTACGGGTCGCTGGTGGTGACGACGGGCTTCATTGTGACGCCGAGGGATGGTGGTGATGAGCGATGGTCGATGATGACAGGTGATGGCAGGTAGGTGCTGTTTGTTGTGCTGTTGACAACCAGTGTCTTGTGATGGCCGAGAGTGTCGTCTATCTCGGTTGCTTGTTGCCTTTTTCTGTCTTTCCTAGCTTTTATGAGCAAGATCTCTTTCCAAGAAGGCGTTTCTTCACTCCTCGTTTGGGCAGAATGCGGATTCCCATGTCACGCCATGCTTTAGATCGTTCTCCCTCCTTCTCTTCTCGCATCATTACGCAGTTCGTAGCCGAATGCCGTTTTTCGTGTGCGAGATGCGCTGCCATGTTGTCGTCTGGATGCTTCTCTGCATGCAATTTAACACACAACTTCACAAGCGTGTAAGTCGTCACCATTCGGAACGCGACAGTTGCGAAATCGAGTTCCGAGTTGCGGGCAGTCGCGGGAGATACGGACAGGTGGGAAGTCTGCCACTCGAGCCGCCAATAGGCTGCCAACAAGCGCTGAGGCGACCCCCTGACAGGTTCTTATCGTTTAGTGCGTTGAGCTTGTCTAGGGCCCTCTCCCGTGCTCCATGATAGACCTCCATGGGGAGACAATTGCTTTTGTCATATCTCACGCCTCCATGACCGGATGAAAAAAAATGTGAAAACACACATCCGTTGCCGTCCATCGTCAGCAGGAATGCTTATCAAAAAGAAAAGTTTTAGCCTCTGGTTAGCGAGGGGGATTCACAATCAGCTCGCATCTGACCTTCGTCCGACTGTGGTGTAGATAAGTTTTCATTTCAGGGTCTCTGAGGTCTCTGAGGTCTCTGAGGTCTCCATCGTCTCCAGCATCTATGGTATCTTACAACACTCCTCAGCATGCCCACTTGGCGCAAACCCCGTCCTTCACATTCACCATGGCATACAGCACACCACCGCCCAGCGCACACTCTTCCCACTCCTCGTCGTACGCCTCCTCCCTATCCAGCATGCGTTCGCCTAACGCCTCCCGTCGACAGCAGATGCACTCGTGCGATGCCTGTCGCCGCCGCAAGATCCGCTGCGACTCTGTCAACGAGGTGCCGTGCAGTGCCTGCAAGAAGGCCGCTGTGGAGTGTCGCTTCACGGTTGGCTGGCGGCGGCAGAGACGCTTGAGAGCACGCCGTGTCGAATCGCCGACTTCTAATGAAGAGGTGGCTGAGTCTACGACACCGGCCGTCGCCAGTCCTTCCCACACCACGCGCACCTCCGCCTCCTGCTCGTGCTCGCACAACCGGCGCAGCAATAGCACAGACACGCACACGAGTCTCGCCGTCGAAGCTCCGGACAACGAAGCCGTCGCGCCGCCCGAGTCTGAAGTGGCCCTGTCGATCAACATTGCCGAGAACGGGTTGTTGCGCTTCTTCCGCGACGGCCTGTCGTCGTCCTCGTGGGGCATCTTTGACATGCCGGACAACGTCCGTGTTACCTACATGGGAAATCATATTTCCAACATGTCTCACCTCATCAAACTAGACCGGCCACGGCCGCAATATCTGGTGTACCCCTACCCCCAGATCCGGCCACCTCTCTCCTGCCAACAGGCCCAACTCCAGATGCGGGATCGCGAGCAGGGTCCCACAAAGGAAGCCAATGCTGCATCGTCTGCCTCTTCATCACTGTTCACACCCAAATCATACCCCAAGGCCGTCGTCCGCGACATCAACTCGTTCCCCGAGAAGGAAATCCGTGACAACTTTATCGACGCCTTCTTTGACAAGGTCAACCCTTACTTCCCTGTTGTCGACGAGTCGGATTTCCGTGCCCGCTATGCCGATCCAGACAACCAGCCCGCCCTCGTCTTGCTTCACTCCGTCTTGCTTGTTGGCGCCCATGTCTCGTCCCATGCCAAGGCCGTCCATGCCCGCCACATCGTCAAAGCAGTCTTGTTTCGACGAGCCAAGTGTGTCTTTGACATGCGCCACGAGCACGACCGTTTGCATCTCGTCCAGGCCGCACTCCTTTTTACTTGGCACCTCCAAAACGGCGACACCGCCAGCTGCAACAGTTTTTATTGGCTGGGCGTTGCTTGTCGTATTGCCTTTGGCATCGGCATGCACCGCGACCTCATGAAAGATCCTTTGGAGCCGGGACGCATGCCCATCCAGGACCGCAGACTGTGGCGCCGCATATGGTGGACTTTGTTTCAAGCAGAAGTCCTGTCGGCCGTCGAGCATGGCCGCCCCTCGGCCATTCGTCGAGACGACTTTGACCAGGACCCGCTTTGCCTCGAGGACTTCCGCGAAGTGTCCGGGCGCATCAACCCAAAAGTGCAGGTTGCCTTCTGCCTACGCCAGACGGAGCTGTGCCAGATTGCCCTGGATGTGATTCATTTCAGTGCACCGGGTGTGGCCAAGGTGTTAAGGGGCAATGACTTGAGAAGACGGACCGACGAGCTAAATGCCCAGCTGGTGCGGTGGATGCTCACTTTGTCGTCGTCGTCGGCATCTTCTTGCCGCGCTGGCAAGACGGATGCTTTTGGTGATGTCTATCTGCGTCTCAACTACCACACGTTGGTCATTCATCTTTGCCGCTTGTCCCTCTCTGGCAACAACGACGACGCTTCTGTTGTTGATGACAACGCCAGACGTGTCGGCAGCAGTGCCAGCGCTGACATAGTCTCCTGCTTCGATTCACTCTACGAAAAGAACTTGCTTGCCCAGTGTCCCTGCAATGCCGTTACGGCACTGACTGCGGCGGCTATCGAGATTGGCAAGGATGTTCAGCATTCTCTGGGCATCCTGGGCGAGGGCAACGGAACATGCAATACACTTCTCGCCGTCAATGGTCTCTGTCTGCTGGACCGCGTCTGTGTCGCTGCCGAACACCTCTCTGTCTTTTGGCCCAACGTCGAGGGTGTTCGTAAAGTCTTTCGCAGCCTCTTCGACCGTTTCACAACCGCTCTGAACGGCATCCAGATGCAACAGGAGCAGCAGCAGGCGCTGCAAGGACTTGCCGATGATCACATGGCCGCGAGTGTCTGCCCATCCGCAGCGGCTGTTTCTTCAATGGCCATGCTCGACGACAGTTTTGGCGGTGTCGACTGGACCGACATATTGGGTCTGACCTGGCAAGTTGGGCATGGCCATCATTTACAGGATGCCAGTCAGACATGGGATGCCTCCCTCTTCGGCCTGGACTAGCACGGGAAACAGAAATGAATAATAATGATAAAATCACACGAAAATAAAGGAAAGTAATTTTCAAACTGTGTATGGCTTTTTGTCTACCGACCCTCTATGCCTTTGCCCCATTCACCACCTCGTCAACAACTTCCGTCACCAACAACAAGTCCTCGTCCTGGTACGGCTGCTTGATAATCTGAACACACACCGGCTGGTTCTTCCACAGCTCAGGGTCGTCTTGTGTTGTTAGCAGTGCTCTGTCACCATCAAAGAGAGAAGGGCACTCACAAATATCATGATTCATCTTGTCAAACGGCGTATTCGTCCGCGGCGTGTAGTTTTGTGGATTTAGGGTCTGTGGACACACCAATCTTAAACTTCTTCAGAGGCAAGATGGTCGACGGGTAGTCCAGGATGTTCCACATGGAAAAGTAGCCCCACCACACAGGAAACTCGTGCGGGAAACCGGCCGACGGAGCACAGGGTGACAGAAGCGCATCAATTGGCCGGCCGGTCCCCGTCTTGGCCTTGGTGGCCATCCACGCCTGGTTGAACTGCTTGCGGATGGCACCCTGGCGTGTGTTGAGCGCATACACCTCGGGTGTGGTCAGCTCCTTGATCTCGTGCAGCTCCGTGTAGAAGTTAAAGTTTTCTGTCAGTGGCTCGTTACCGGCGGCCACCAGAGCCCGCGACTCTTTAGCTCCTGTCTGGAAGTACAGTTTCCACTAGCAGGGTCAGAGTGGACGAAACAAGTCGATTGTTGTGTTGGGATAAGCACCTACCGTGGTCTGCGCCACCTCCCACATGTCCATGGGCGGCGCAAATTCAATCACCTCGTGGCCCGCCGCCTGGAGTGCTTTGGCCGTCTCGTCCAGCGACCGCCGGATCGGTGGCTGCGGACGCACCACGCCGTCGTCCCGCAACACACCAAAACACAGCTTCGGTGGTAAGAACACACACTCCTTCCAAGGGAAGGGCACGCACGTCGGATCGTATCCAATGTACTCGTAGTGCTGCAGCAGAATCTTGGTCACCAGACGCAGGTCCGCCGCACTGTGGCATGTCGGCCCACAGCTCACTTTGATCGAGACTTGGCCGGGCGCCGACGTCGTCAGTCCGCCCTTGGGGATGCGTTCTGAAGACGGCCGGATGCCGTACAAACCGTTGAACGCCGCCGGTGCCCGGATACTACCGCCAATGTCGGTGGAGGGACAAAATGGCGAGCCATGCATACCCACCAGCGCGCCGTCACCGCCGGACGAGCCACCGGACGAGAAACCCCGGTGGAACGGATTCAGCGTGCGACCCCACAGATTGCTGACCGTCTGCAGCATCATGCCCGTCTGCGGCATTGTCGTGCGCGCAAAGGGGACAATGCCAGCATGAAGCAGCACCTGGAACAAGGATGCGTCCGTGTCGGCAATGTTGTCGTGCCACGCAATCGCTGCAAAGGTCGCCGCCTTGCCCTTCATCATCAGCTGGTCCTTGACGGCCACCGGCAGGCCGTGAAGCGGGCCAACTGTCTTGCCCGTCGTCTTGAAGATGCGATCCAGCTCGGCAGCGCGCTGCATGGCCTCTTCGTAAAAGTAGTCTGTCAAACAGTTGACCTACAAGGTGTCCAGAGCGTCAGTGAAGGCTATCTCCTCGCACAGAAACCAATAAGACTTATCCCCACCCACAATGACCTACACATTGATGTGCCACGGCGGCTCTTGCGCAAAAGGCCTCGGTGAGCTCAACGGAAGTCAGCTCACCGATCTGCAGCTGCTTGACGAGCGCGTCCGCCGTCTGCTCCGTGAGTGAGAGCTGCCGCTCCGTCAAGAGGCCACACGACAGGGGAACGCCTGTGACATCCAGGACGGATTCATCTGGCGGTGACGGCAGATGCCACTTCTCTGGGATGGCCTTGATCACGGCCGCCTGGCACGATTCTGCAATGCCTTGCCAATTCATCTTGCACGTGTTGTTTGTGGAGTTGAGTATCGTAACTTGTTCCTCTTTTTTTTTGTTATTTTGATTTCAGGCACTGCCGGACCAGAGCTTCAGCTCGTCTAAGCTATAATGTTGCATAGTTATACAATGCGCATATCATTGATCCAACACGAAGTGGATACAAAACAACCGGAGCATGTCCGGTTACGGTCTGGGTTTGGGATCTGGACTGGGTTGGCTGGTTCTTTGATAGTCTTCCTGGCGCTGGCCGGAACTCGGGACTGGCGCACGAAGTGTTCTACGATAGCAAACACAAACGGACCCTTCATCCCTCATCCACCTAACACCGGTGCAGGTTAGCGGCATGACAACAAGCATCCCGTAGCTCTCACCTAGCGAAAAGCTAAGATAAAGCTTAGGCCGGATGTCTGCAAGTGTTTGCAAGTGCCAATGATAAATGTGGAGGTAGCAAGAAGGAAGCCGACGAAGCAGATGCTCGGTATTCATAAGGAAAAAAAAAACCCCCTTTTCCAGAACCAACAGGCATCTCCACACACCATCACATCTCGGAGAGCACGCACCCAGCCCGTGTAAGTGATCAAAAAGCCCGACCAATCGGTGCCGTCTCGTCAGTTCTGGGTGCCGAGTACCACGGCACAGGTACAGCAGACGTGCCAAGGGGGAAAGCTCTGAATGCTGCCGAAAAGAGCCAAGCACCAGCATATCCTGGACGATAATTTACTTTGATATTGCACGGTACAAAGATAAATTACAGCAAGCCTGATAAAGACCAGACAATACACTCGCTATGAATTTATGGCCTTCGAATTGATCAAACCAAATTCAATACCGCACCCCAGCACCCCGCTCATGTCTTCCTTCGTCCAAGGCCTGAACGCCCTCCCATGGGACCCGCACAACACCGGCTTCCCCACGCGAGGCGAATTGCCACGCCTCACGAGTCACGCCAAAGTCAGAGATGTGCCCGAAGGTGCCGCGTGGGTCTGGGGTATTGATGACCAGCTCGGCCGCCTCAACCTGTTGACACCCGAGCGTGTGGCCTCAGCTGCCCGCGAGCAGATCCAGACGGGAAAATCCACACGGGTAAACTTGCCATTGGACGTGCCCAAGCACCCCAGTTGGCAGCGTGAACCGCTTATGCACCAAGTCAAGGTGATCCTGGGCGAGGGGGGCATTGGACATGACGATACGTACTCGCTGAACACACAGTCTGGCACACAATGGGATGGCTTCCGGCATGCCTCGTACGGCAATACTGGTCTGTTCTACAACGGCACAACGGCCGATGACGTTCAACAGTCCACTGACCCTAGCGGCATTCATCGTTGGAGCACCAAGGCCCTGGCAGGCCGCGGTATACTTCTCGACTACAGGGCGTATGCCGCCAGAGAGGGTGTCCAGTACGACTCGGCAGCATCACGTGCCATCTCCTATGCTGACCTGGTCGCTTGCGGTAAGCACTAAGGTGTCGATATCAGACCAGCCAGCCAGGGCGGCGATGTCCACCCCGGCGACTTTTTGTTTATTCGCTCCGGCTTGAAGGAGGACTACTACAGGAGGACCGACGAAGAAAATGAGGCCATTGGCAGCCGCCCGCCCCCGCAATGGACCGGCGTCCTCCAGGAACAGGACATGATCGACTGGCTGCACGACTGCAACTTTGCCGCCGTTGCTGGGGATGCGCCTGCCTTTGAGGTCTGGCCCACGACTCAGTCGTCCAAGTGACATGAGTACCTTTTGCCGCTCTGGGGCTGTCTCATTGGTGAGATGCTGGACCTCGAAGGCGTGCCAATCTCTGTAGAGAGCACAAGCGGTGGGCATTCTTCTTTTGCACTGCGCCAGCAAACTGTCCAGGGGGAGTTGGCAGCCACGTCAACGGAACAGCCATATTCTGATATCACAGAAGACATGTTGTTAGAAAGTGTCAATTGCAAATGCACGTCACTCCTAAATCTCTGTATCTCCGTATATCCGTATCTTTAGATTGAGATACGTTCGTGGTGAGATCGGTGCTAATGGTGCCGGCATGCAGTGAATATGAATTCGTTGGTCCAAGTCAACAGTTATAACGTACCGAATGTGGACTCTCTTATCTATTATTATTAATAGGACTCGCTTCTATATCATCCCTATCGCAATGTGTTTATTATAATCTTATTTGGCTCGTTGCTTTCGATGTGGACTGCATGTCGTGCAGATGTACGCGGAGTACAGACACCATCTTGTACCCTGCGTGTACGCTATCACCAAAGATAGGGTTATCTAAAACAGTACTGGAGTCTCGCACTAGCACTGCACCACCAACGCTAATTGATCCGCTAAAGTCTGCCTCCTCATGCGAAACTTGGACTGCCTAATCAGGACGTATCAATCACAGAGTCGACCCCTCTTCCCGGAACTCGACGAGTGCCGAGCAGCACTACGGACGATATCTGAAGGTAATCAAGGGCAGTTGCACGATTGGACGTCGTATTAAAGCAATGTCCATTTGTACCACAATCAAGTATCAGAGTCTCAGAATCTCACCAACTGCCCCTGGTATCTTGTATCTTGTTTGGTATCACGTCGATATCAGTGGTATCTTGCAGATCCGAGTCCCTGCTGGAGAGCAGATTTGTTAGGACAATGCTACTACTGCAGTGTTTGCTGCATGTTGTGTGCATCTTGGTCTTGTTTCTCCTCTCGTAGACTCGTGATACACACAGCCATCCGCTCCTTTTGCTGAAGGCATCACCGACGGTGTAGTGGCACGCTGTCAACGACATTGATCACAAGACGGACCGACCGAATCCACGTTATCTTGTAGGATTCCAGACAACTTGTTCCAGGTCGACCAACAAGCGCACGGTCAATCACTTCCAAGTTATAAACCGCGTGGCATCACGGCCTCTTGGGCCCTCTTTTTGTCACCGCTCACCTCGACTCCCATCCTCCATCTTCTCCATCCTCTCCATACTATCCAGTCTCTACCTGCTTCTCCACAGCTTCCCCGTCTCCACCTTTTGTAAACTGGCCAGTAGCCAGCCTTCCCTTTTCAATTGCACCTAACTACGCCATCCACCTCTCCCATTACGCGACTTGATCCACCCGACAAGATGGACACCGAGTCCAGAGTCGTCAAGCTGCCGTTCCTTCGGCTGAACAAGTAAGGACCCTCCATCTCCACCATTGTTGACTGCTACTAACATCTCCAGCCCCTTTATCCAAAATCTTTTGTCCGCAGCATGCCTCTTCTGCAACCCCGGCCTCTACCTGGCCGTCTCACTGCTCGGCGCCGGTGGTGGCCGGCCCACGTCCACAACTATGGCCAACATCAGCAACGGTACTCTGTACGGCGTCTTCGTCTTTTCGGCTCTCATGGCCGGCACGGTTCTCAATACGTTTGGCCCACGCTACACCATGATGTTCGGCATCACTGGCTATCCCATCTACATTGGTTCTATGTGGTACTTTGATGCCCAGGGCCACCTCTGGTTTCCCATCTTGGCCGGCGCGTACTTGGGTCTCTGTGCCGGCTGTCTGTGGACGACGGCTGCATACATGTCCAGTGCCTATGCTGAAGAAAAAGACAAGGGGCTGTGGCGAGCGATTCAGTGGACAGGCAACATCTCCGGCGCGGCTGTCGGTGCTTCGGTCGCTCTCGGCATCAGCTGGCACTCCACCGCCGCGTCTGTGCCCCACTCCGTCTACATTGTCTTTATCGCCATCCAGGTCGCCTCCGTCGGATTTGCCTCTCTGCTGCTTCCGTCGAACCAGCTTCGTCGTGCTGATGGCACTGCTTTGGCTGCCTTTGAGCACCTCACAGCCTGGGAGTCCCTCAAGATTACCGGCTCGCTCTTCAAGGACTGGCGTATTCTGATTATGATCCCGACCTTCTTTGCTGGCGAGATGTTCTTCCCCCTCCAAGCCTCGATGAATGCCTACGCCTTCAACCTCCGTACCCGCACGCTCAACTCGCTGCTCAATAATCTGATCCAAATGCCCGTGACGCTCGGCGTTGGTTCGTTGCTGGACACGGAGCGCCTCGGCAGCCGTCAGCGCCGCGCGTTTTATGGTATCACGTTCGATGCCGTTTGGATCACTGGTGCCTACATTTCCCAGACCGCTTGGCTGGCCTCGTGGAAATTTGATCGTTCCATCCCCGGTCCCTCCATTGACTGCACCGACAAAGCCTATGCCGGCGCCATCGCCATCTACATGATCTATGCCGCCCAGTATGGTGTCTTCCAAAATGTTGTGCTCTACGTGCTTGGATCCTTGACAAACGAGCCCCGCAAGCTGGCTGCCATGGGCGGTTTCTTTGTTGCATGGCTGAGTGCTGGTACGGCCGTCTCCTTTGGTGTCGATGCCACCGTTCAGCCCTACGAGAACGAGAATGCCGCCTACTTCGCCCTGACCACCATCTGCTGGCCCATCCTCTACTTTGTTGCCTGGAAGTGCATTAAGCCCACCAACTACGACCGCGAGGAAAGTGTTATCGTTCCCATCCATGTTCGTCAGGAGTTGCATCTCGATGGTGAAAAGATGGGACCGCTCGAGGGTGTGGAGGTGCTGGGTTCGGAGCCCGCCCAGACGGTCAGCGAGAAGGTGGAGTAAGAATAATTCAGAAGAGTGTATGGCTACGTTTCCTGCATTGTTTACTACCAAGACGAACTAAATAAGTAGACAGCAGTCTGACAGATGGCTACTTTAAAATTTTATTTAAGCAATTGCTTCATTGAATAGTTTCAACCGCAAGTTTTATTTTGTCTGCTATTGTCTAAGTCATGCCCTGCTGAACAAATCGCATGTGCGTAAGCATATTTCGTCACTCAGACGGCACACATTGCCGACTCGACACTGCTCATGGAGAAAATCTGATGTTGTGTGGCTGCGCTTCGTCTCCTCCGACGGGCCCTTAAGAACGGGCCATGCACATGTCAGATTATCTCCTTGGACAAACCAATCCGCTTATTGGATCTATTTACGGGTCGCAACCCTTGATGCAGCCTTAAAATACGGGTTGGATGTTTGTTCGGCTCAGCACCCTCAACGTGTCTCTAGCTGCGGAATCGAGCGGCCGCGGCACAACGAGTAACAATGCCGACAGCGTACCAATGTACATTTGCAAATCTGTTTCACCAATTGATCACTAGTCTTCGTTCCGTCTGTTTGATAAAAGGAGCAAAGCATGGTGGTCTTCTTCTGCCATGGGTGGCCAGAGCGTATTGATTTTGTTTGACTCCTGATTTACGTTTTTCGATACAGTTTTGACAAAAGAATAAGACCTTGACGTTTTAAGGATTTATTTCTGCCCAAGCCACAATGTACAGTATTCCCTGTCGCATCGTGTCGTCTGCGAATTACAGCAGGCTTGTACGCTAGTACGCCAGGATGCCTATCGACGGCCTTTTCATCGCCAGCCGCGACACAGGCAGCAATAGTAGACTTGGAGCATCGAGGATAGGCGCGTGGCAATTCTACAACCGGCTGCCAATTTTAGTAGACAGAGTATAATAGGCAGTGGATAGAAACGGTGTATTGAAATGAACTTTGCGTTCCTCAAATTATTGTCAGACTACATTGTGACATCATCGCCTTGTGCTGGGCTCACTTCTGCTCACTCCTGCTTCCTTCTAATCCGTTTCCTGCAACCCGTCCCCAGACCAAATACAAAGCTGCTCCCTCCATTCGATCACAAACCCCCCCAAATGATGCCCCTAAGCCCAGTCTAAGGTGCGACATTTCCCATTGGGAAGTGGACAACACGTCTGTTGTTTATAAAGAAACAAAGGAGCAGAGAAAACACGCGGGCCTTCACAGACAATGTCAGACCATACTCGGCGTTGACAACCTCGGGCTTGTCCAGCGCCTTGTTGCCTCTCGTGTTGAGCTGTGCATTGTTTATCGTGTTGATGTCGCCCACAACAAATAAGCCTCCGGTATGCCGTGTAATGGCGAAACAGAGGAGGTTGAGATTGGCCGCGAACAGCGGCCCCGAGTCCCCGGTCACGCACATGACAAACACAACGACCAGGCCTTCGCGGCCCTAGAAAGAGTCGACCGAGGCGACGGAACTGTCGGCCAGTGCTGGGCGCCTGGCTAGGTCAGCCGCCAACGGCTGCAGGTTGGCCCGGTAAAAGGTAAGAACGGCAACGTCGCAGGCCTTGACGATGCCCGTGCCAACCAGCTCGTCCACCAATGAGATGGCCGCAGCGTTCTGTAGCACGTTGACGCGGGAGGTACCCGAATCCTCGCACACAGTGCCCTGGCAGTGGATGAACACTGGAAGGATCTTGTTTGAAAGCGGCTGGTAGCGGTAGCGAGCGCCACCGGGTGCTTCCTGACGCGAGCCCTCTCTCCGTATGTGATCCCGGGCACGTCAGAGATAACGACATATCGAGCAAGGTCAAACAGGCCCTCGACGATGCGCATCTGCCGGTTGAGAACAAACATTGGGTTGCTCGTTTTATGGAAGTGCTCGAGCACCGATACGGCGGCTTGGTTGAAGAAGCGATTTCGGTCGCGGTCCATGACGGATGGGGCAGCTGGCGCTCGTCGCCGGCCATGGCACAGGGCGGCATTGGGCGCCCCAGACCATGATTGCATCGGCCATGCTCATGGCACCGGCTTCGTCCAGGACAACAGCGTCGGCGTTCCCTGCGACGATACGGTAGCCCTTGCGACGGGACGCGTAGGGTGTGGTGCACACGAAATCGGCCATGGCCAGAATTTGCAGCATGACGATGCGGATTTGGCTGGCATGCGACGCAGTGCCCCGAGTCAAGTCTGGGTTGGCCTGTCCAGAGACGAGGAGGCGTGGGTCGCTGAAGTTGTCTAGTGTGGCGACGTCGAGATGCATGTCGATAAGGGCCGGCCTGTCGTTGTGGGCGAGCGCATAGCCGGGCGCGCCGACGACTTTAAAGAGCCACTGGCAGAGCGACAACGGTTCTTCCCACGGGCCCGCCGCCCACTCATCGTCCGCCACCACCTTGGCGTTGGGCTGCACGATGGACATAAAGTGCTCGATCTCCAGGGCAATCTCATATCCGCAGACCACCACGGGACACTGAAAGGCAAGCCGCAGCAGACCGTGGTGCCCAGCTTGTCGATGCGGTCGGCGACATTACGGACAGCGACGTGGGTGGGGGCCGAGACGTAGATGTGCGCAATGTCTGGGAGGGCCAGCATGAGGAGCGCACAGAGCGCGAGCTGGTGTGTCTTACCCGATCTAGCAAAACCGGCGACACTAATCATTCCGAGGACCGCGTGGTCCAGGTAGGCCACAAAGCGACGCCTGGTCTCGTTGTCCATCTGGGCCAGGATGCGTGCCACGAGATCTTAGTCGCTGTCCTTGATGTAGTCAACACGGGGGGTGGGGACGAGTGTCGTGGGAGTGGCCGCACTGGCAGACACATTGAAGTCTAGGGAACGGACGCGTGGTGCGCACTCTGCATCAACATCCATGCCAGTGTCAGCGTCAGTGTCGGAAAAGGGAGGCCAGAGCACAGATGGGTAGCCACGGCCAATGAAAACGTCGCGGAGACAGGCGTTCATTAACAGTCGCTTGTGGATAACCGCTTGGTCTGTTTCCGCAGCGGACAAAAAAACTGTCGTTTCAGCGTTGGCGTTGGCGTTGGCGCTGTCGTTGTCGTTGTCGTTGTCGTCATCGTCATTGTGTGGCGGACGAGAGACGCGCGACGCTTCCACGTGGCCAAAGGTGAACAGCCGGTTAACGGCCTCCACACGCTGCCTGGCCATTCGCAGCTTCTGGTCAAAGGCGACAAATGCGGTGTCCCAATGGCCATTTCCGGCTGCAAATGAGTCAAAACCCATAAAAACGTAGTCGGACGACGCGGGCATGCCGGTACCAGTACGACGCGGACGGTGGATCTTGAGGACAAGATGAGACGCGTGTGCAGAACCGTAGAGGCAGGCTTCGAGAGAAGACGTGTCTTGAATGATGGCTTCCTAGGCATCTTTATCGACAGCTCCGTCAGTGACGTCGGTCGTGCCGGGTGTGGCGGCAGGGGAAGGAGAAACGGCGAGCCTGCAACAGCTACCCGGCTTGTTCAGCCGATCGAACGATACCCTGCACATCTTGGCGAATGGGACCCTGACGACGGTGTAAAAAAGCTGGTTGTGTTTGGCATGCGTCGGGTCTGCATGGATGTGCACAAAGCGGACCCGGACCTTGATGTTGCGCATGACGGCCACGTCCTCGGCCAGGAAAAAGACATCTTGGACGCACGACTGGGTAATGGCCGTCAGCGCGTGGTTGGCCGAGTCGTGGGTGTAGATAACGGGGAACATGCTCCTCTCTCTGGGGTCGAGGAGCTGTCTATACCGGTCCATGTCCCACGCGTGGTGCTCGCCATAGGGATAGCCACTTGGCCGGTCGGTTGTGAGGTCCCGCGAAAAGGAGATGTCTGCTCTCGCTTTGTACCCACAGTTTTTGACGAGCAGACGGAATTCGGTCTGGCCCAAGATGTCGCGCAGTGGGCGGAAGTATTGGAACGGCCTTTGGCCGGCGACGGTCTCACTGGTCTCGCGATCCGGCCCGACAAAGGCGGAGCCAATGTTTGAAACGACAGGCTTCATGCCCGGAAGCGCCGCCAGGCGGATCACACCCATCTTCTTTTCAGCTACTGGTGCAGTAAAAAGAGCCTTGTGCAGGTCATTGGCCAGCGGCTCGAGTGACGTGGTGAATGTGCCGGCATGAAATTGAATAGAGATACCGATAGACGTGGAAATATTGGGCGTGCCGCTGTCCGTCCAGGCACCGAAAGTTGGTTGCGTCGGTTGTCTCTTTGCGCTATACGTAAATTGTAAGTTCCACATGCGGCTGACCGAGCATGGGCGAACGAATGAGGAGTTCAGCGTTGGACTTGTGCGGAAGACCGAGCTTTGCGCCAGCGAGAACGACCATTTCATCGCGGTAGAAGATGCTGCAGGGGATGCGTATGGCCTTGCGTCCAGGCATATTGACGGTCTGTGAAGAGAAGAGTCAGTTTTAGCCCATTGTACTATCGACATCGAGGCGAAGAAAGGGACGACGAAGACAAATTTGCGTGGCAAGAGACAGAGAGAAGAGGGGAGGGGGGAGGACTCACAAGTCGATATCAAGGCCTGGGCCACCGGTAAAGAAATGGGAAAAGAAAAGGGGAGAGAGAAAAGACAAAAGAGGGGAGAGGAGAGAGGAGAGACGAGGGGGAAAAGAGGGTCGAACCAAGGCCTAGGCCACCGGCAAATTAAAGGAACGTAAGAGGGAATGGCGGAGGGAAGTACAGCAGTAAAGGGAACGATGTCATGCGAGAGAGAGGCAAAGGTCAGTGTCGAAGATTGCATGGCGGTGGCGGCGTTCTGCTCAGGGCTGAACTTTAGAGATGCAAGAAGTCACGATGTCAAAGTTGTCTGGACCAACCGACGCCCCTCCCCATACGTTGTGATTGTCCCTGGAGGTTGCCTGGAATTTTTGACCCGTATAAGGGGAAAGCCCACAAACACGGCACACTCCACACATGGTAGACGAGCGGTAAAATTAGTCAGCGTCGAAGGCCTGTCCTTGCCAGCACAGACGACCGCTTTCTCTGGGCGAGAGTATTGACCGTCGTGCCTATCAACGATAAGAGGTACAGACTCTATGAAAGAAAGAGAAATGAGGGGACTTACGTGTGATTAATGGGAAATCAACGAGACAAGGCTGAACACGGCACGCCGTCCCCGCGTTTGCGATCTTGAAGCACTAAAGTCCAACCGGAGGCGCTGGACGGCACTTGGCATTAGCGCCTATTCCAGCCCTGCATTAGCGCCCATCCAGAGACCAGGTCGAGCTTGGGATGGGTTGCCCCTCCTCTGCCCCTCCTCTGCCCCTCTGTCGCGCGCACCTAAAATCCATGCACGTAATCTGGACTAACTGGCACGAAATGGTATTCGATTCAATACCGGATGCACAGGACATCGAATATCTTTTCTACACTGTTCTGTACGCGGGTCCCTCAAAAAAGGACCAAATCATCTCATCCAGTACGCAGCAGTGGCCCATTCCCACGACAAACTACTGCAAAACTTTTGCCAGTCTTGCAGATTGATCTGATAATCTTCACCTCCTTTGAACCCCCCCTAATTCAGCACGTGGGCAGCTGTTGCCTTCTTCCGCCCCTTTCGCATCTTCTCGGTGGCCCCTATCGCGACATGCATTACATACGTTAGTGGCAACATCTTGCACTGCCCAAACGAAGGTCAAAATTGGTACGGTTATGTGATTCTTTTATTCCAACTGTGCTTTCATAGTATCAATGTATCGACGCATTCTTCACGGAAACTCGATTCCCGGCTGGCCTGGGTGACACTACCGGGTGGGAGGTTGCCCTCGGCCGAGATGCTGTCCTGCACGCTCTCCGGTGTGTAATAGTCGCTGCCCTTGAACTGTGCCCGGCCAGTCGAGGGTGCGTTGTCCTGTGCAGCTTGACGGCCAAACTCGGCGAGGTCACCACTCTCGGCCGCCGCTTGGACGATGCTGTGAACCGACCCGAGGCAACATCATTGTCGTCGGCACCGCCCTGGTCGCGGTAAAACTCGTCCTTCTTCTCCTGCGGGCCGCCCTTGCCCTCGAAGTGCTGGCCACGCGTTTGCCGGCCCTTGGCGTCCAGGTCACCGCCCTCGTTGGGGGGATGCGGCGGTCGTAGCCACGGTTGGTGCTCAAGTCGTCGCCCGTCTGAACGGTGGAGCCAGGGAAGTCTTTAACGGCACGGGAGTTGACGGCGGCATCGTCGTCAGCCTGCACGCGTCCGCCGCCGGTCTTGGCCTGATGTGTGTTGAGCGAGGCCTCGGCCTGCTCTGCGATCTTGGTGTAGTCGGGCATTGTGATTGGTTGGAGGTGTATGTGTTGCGAATGAAAATGAAAGTGAATTTCTGGATGGTGACTGAGGATGCAAATTGATTCAACGGCTCAGTTCAATCGCAGAGAATATTTTCTTAAATACAACGTCCACGCTCTGTTCCTTTTTTTTTTCGTAATTCCCCAGCAAGTCCCCATGATGTCATATCACAATGGATGATTTCATAGACCGACAACAGCTACTAGGCCATACACCAAGAATACGGCGACACAAAGGCAAGAATGGACAGAAAGACAGTGCCAGTAATCGCCGATGCCAGTAATTACCGATGCGCTATCACCCATTTCGCCACAGTAGCTCCAGTGTAAATTGTGGAATCGTGAAATTGTGCCTGGGCAAAAGGCATTTTCCAATGGCAGTGACGTTATATCTCCATTCAATCGAAGCGACACACTGGAGCAGATTGGGCGCTGAGTACTTTCGGCGTGGTGCGTGTCACACGGCACAATAGGTACATCTTCTCTGGGACAACATCAAATTTGGTGACGTTTTTGCTTCTCCACCGAACAATGTAGAAGCTCCTGGATGGTATGATCAAATGAAACGGTGGACCTGATGTCGTTGCAAGGCATAAGCTGTCGCACGGGAAGCTATTGGCAAGGCGTATTCGTCGTTGTGAATTGGGTAGGGGGTTGGGTTTTCCTGAGGCTAGAACAAACAATGTCAAGAAGTGGGTGATAGAACGAGAGAGGGAAGGAAAGTTAATTTGAGATGAGACAATCAAAACACGGGTGAAAAAGATGAAGTGAGAAGCGGACAATTAAAAATGGACATGAGCGCGGTCTGCTTTTCAAGTCAGGCCAAGACGTTTCCCACGGCTCTTTTCTGAGGAGAGGCCATTGATTCGTGGGATTAGACCATTAGACCAGCTAGACCAGCTCAAAACACACGATCACCACGCTGATGTATCTGATGTCCTTGTCATCTTTTGTGCCAAGATCTTTCATTACCACCACACAAAACCATTTCAATTTGCCATCGATCTGTTATATGCAGCTTGCCCCATTGGCATTCGTGGTCAAGGTTAACCTCCGCGCGCGGGTTGGCAGGTATCCCGCGCAGCAGTCATGCGCTCGTGGGTAGCGCCCAGGGTCGCGGATCGCTGGACCCCTGCGTCTGACAGCCAAGTATCGCCGCGCAGTCGCATGCCAGACATCCTGCAATGGTCATGCGACATTGCTAGCGTCGGCCTCGGACAAGAGAGAGATTGAGAAACTGTTTTATCTACGATGCATTTATCTAAGAGACTGAGGCGTGGCCTAGAAAAGCTCTGGGCAGTAAAAGCAGTGCGCCTCATATCGATTACTCGCTGCAACGACGGACACCGGCAAGCACGATTAATACGACGAATAGCCTGATCTTTCAATACTTTGCATCCATATCCAAAAGCACCGAAAAATCGAGAAAAAAGAAAGTAAAAAACAAAGAAAGATCACGGGCGTCGTTCTGTCTTGTCTTGAAAGGGCGCTTGGCTGTCGGTCTACATCACAAGATAACCTTCACCAAAGACCTCCGCCACTCCCACGCCAAGACCTCTGAGTTGGTCGAGCCCACTTCACCAGAACCCACACTGGAACCCCGTCACCAATCAACATCGCCATCGTCGGCTCTGGCATCGGTGGCCTGTCGCTGACCGTCAGCTGTTTCCGTAACAATGTCTCCGTCACCATCTACGAGTCGGCTGCCCAGTACAGTGTCATCGGCGCCGGCGTTAGTCCGGGCCCCAATGCAGGCCCGAGCTGCGTGCTGCCTTTTGCTATTGCGCCGGGCCAATGCCATGCCAGAGACGGTCCGGACCAACTGGGGCAGTCCATTGGCGCCAGCAGTTGCTCTCCACCGCGACCTGGCAGATTAATGCCATGCATAACCTTTCCCACAGCCACAACAAAGACCAAGCATGCTGACTCCAGGTCACGTGTCACTCAAGCCTTATGAGGGCAGTCCTGTCTTGATTCCTCCACTCCAGATGTGCAGCAGACACCTGCTAGTCCGTCACCTGAGCTGGCACTCGACGTGGTCGCCTTTTCCGAGGGTTTTATCTACGACAGTCGCACAGATTTTGCCACTCCGCCGCCTCTGTCCCCCTTTGGTGCTAGAGTTTTTCTAATACAAGCACAGCCAACAACACATTGCATAGCACCTTCGGGACAGGACCAGGAGACTGGAGCTTTGATTGATTTATGTCTACAGATGATGCACAGAATATGCCATCTTGGTAATTACACACAACAGCTCACAAAACCCATTGGTAATAAGTGAACAAATTCACGACTACGTATGCTAGTTACTGAGTACCTTTCCCCGCAATCAATAAATACATGCCATCCCACTCAATAGGCAGCCCCTGCAGCAGCAGCCTTCACGGCGTAGGCCACAATAGTCGGCACGTCTTCCATCAGGGTGATATGTGTCGGCTTCCATCCGAGCATGTCTTGCGTAATCTGGCTCGACACTACGTTATCGACTGAGCATGGGTGGGCAAACCAGCTGAAATGCGCCGCTGCGGCCTCACGTTCGAGGCTTTCGACGGGCACACCCAGCTCCTTGCCGATTGCCGTGGCCAAGTCTTTGACAACGACACCCTGCTCGGCGTTGGCGTTGAAAATTGAGCCAGGAGCGGCCTTCTCAGCGGCCAAGCGGTACAGCAGAGCCGCGTCGTCGCGGTGGCCAGCGCACCACTTGTTCAGGCCGTCGCCAACGTACGCAGACTTTCTGCTCTTGATGGCAACGTTGGCCAAGTGGCCGGCAAAACCAGAGACACCGTCAGCGCCGTGGGTCACGGGTGGCAGACGAACCACACTGGCACGCAGGCCACCGTTCTCCGTCTTGGCAAAGTCAAGACAACCTGCTCAGACGGACCCCGGGCCTTGGCCATGGGGTTAGACAGCTGGACGGGCTCTTCTCGTTCGAAACAGCGCCACGTACACCCGTGCTGGTGAGTAGGGTGCCGGACGTGACAACGAGTGCACGCTGGCTGCCACCGCCGGCCTTGACCAGGCCTTTGCCGAGGGCCGCGATGGCAGCCCGGTCGGCTGCGCAGGCCTCGACGAATTTGGAAAAGTCGTGAATAAAGGCCAAGTGGATAGCAGCATCGGCGGTGGCAGCCGTTAAAGCCAGAAGAGCGACGTCTTCAATGGTCCCGTGAACGGCCTCGGCGCCAAGAGCCTTAAGCTTCTCGGCACCAGACTCGCTGCGGGTAAGGCCGACAACCGTATGGCCGGCAGAGAGGAACTCCTTGACGACGGCAGTGCCGACAAAGCCAGTGGAACCAGTGACAAAGACACGCATTGCAATGATTGTGCTGCCGGAATTCTGAGTCTTTGAAAGAGGTGAAGAAGTGCTATTGAGAAGAGAAAAAGAAGGAGACGCTGCGTGATGAAGGGTGTCATAGTTCTTGCCTAAATCGACGACCTGCTGTACTCTTATATACTCTTCATTCCACACATATTGGGCCCTCTAGACTTCCTGTTGTCCGTAAAATGAACTCAAATGCACCGTCATCTGAGACACTCCAGGATATTTGCGTGGTGATGGCATCGATGGAGTTCGTGTAAGTGGCGGCGCCTTGCCGTTAAAGTGGATCCATAGGGTCCTTCCATTGACCAATGACAGGCGGCTAGACCCGAGATGAGGAAGGAAGGTGGGCCCAACAGGAATTAAGGCAGGACTTCCGAGCAAGATCCACCCAAGCCGGGGCTTGGCCCGGACTTTACCAACCCAAAAAGACGGAATTAGCATTGGCCGTCATCCAACACGGGCTGAATACGACTTACGAAAGAAGTGAATTTATTTTCGATGCACGGCCAGAGCACAGCGCGTCTTCTCCCTCGATCAACCACCACTACGAGGGAGAGTTGGGCCCACGCATAATAACAATGCCAGCGATTGCAACTCGGACAGACACAGCGCTCCATCCCCGGCGCAAGTCCCGATTTGGGTGCCGCAACTGCAAGCTACGCAAAGTCAAGGTCTGCCAATCTTCTTTTTATCGGCATAAGCCGGCCTTATTCCCCGCCGACCACTTCGGTGGATAGCTAACAGTCAACTGTAGTGCGACGAGACGCGGCCATACTGCATGAAATGCAGCAAGTATGGTGTCCACTGCAACTTTTCCTTGGCAGTGACCGACCTTCAGCCCATCTCCGAAAAAATACCAAGGCCAGTCTAGGCAAGCGAAATCTAAGACAGAAAGCAAAGACACGACCGCGTCAACGTCGATGTCCAAACACAACGTCACACTACAACGCTACCGGCGACAATTCCTACCCATCCAAAGCACCCTTAGCAACAGCATCTGGTCCAGTGATGGCCACACGCAGTATATACTCGACACCCACGACTGGATCCTCTTTACCAAATTCCGCAACCGCACAGTCCACTCCCTCGGCGGCAAATCCATGGTTGATATCTACGAGAACTGCATGCTGGAGAAATGCTTCACCCATCCGTTCTTGATGCACGGCACGCTCGCCGTTGCCGCTGTCCACGATCGCTATCTGAGTGACCAGCAAAATACCAACGTCGCCAAGTGGACTGAGGGACCCACTGTCCGGGAAACCTTCCATGTGTCCCAATGCACGTCTCTGTTCATTAAGTGGCTCAGCCAGCCCTTGACTGAAGACCGCAAGGATCCCATCTGGTCCGGTGCGGCAGCCTGTCCATCCTCACATTTGCATCAACAACAGCTAAGAGGCCCCAAGATGCATGGCCACTAAGCCCTCCAGATTTGTCTGCTGACCTCGAGTGGCTACGATTGGGTGCAGGGAAGATGACGCTGTGGCACATGGTCAACCCAATGCGCGAGGGAAGCGTGTTCCGGCCAATGTTCCAGCTTCTAGGTGACCTGCGTGGACAAACAATGCCCGCAACGGGGAAAGGAACGGATGGTCTACTACCGGAACTCGCCCAGGTGTGTGGCATCCATGAGCACTCAACGGCGGAGACAAACCCTTACTTCACTGTTGCCCACGCCCTGTCACGATTGCTGCCACTGGCCTACCACGAGGCATCACTGGGCAAGATATTTGATGGTGGCTGGCAAGATGCACGGCACTTTTGAGTTTCTTTTGCATCAGAGAGAAACCGGTAGCCCTACTTCTCCTCTGTCTCTGGTATGTCAAGGCGCGAGAATGCAAGTGGTGGATTGATTTTCGCACACAGGCAAGAGATCCCGGCTATCTGCCAGTACCTCAACGTGCGACACGGAGACAAGGTTGCTATCCATAGTTTACTACGACAGTTTGGTGTCACAGGAGGAGATTTCGTACGATCGACGTGATGGGGGTGGTAGATAGCGAAAAGTGAAACGAACACAAAATTATGATATGCTTTCCAACGCAGTTTCAATAACGTCCATAACGGCAGAACAGTCCGGCTTTGCATTCATGTCTCGGTGCCACGTTCAATTAAACGCTGCAACCACAACTTGCTTCTTGGGTGCAACAGATAGGATCTGTCCACATTGGCCGAGCATAAAGATGCCCTCAATCCCATTTAAATGTATCCACTCCTTTGTCGATCCGGCTGCATCATCCCTCTTGTTTATATGAAAGTAGTATCCAGAGTGGTATTTATCGGTCTTGGTCTGCTGGTGAGTTGCTTCTGCGAGATGTACTGCAGGGATGACTTGCCGACCGTTGTAGTGTCCATTCTGTAGAACATTTTCCCCTGGATCGAGGAGGTCCGGCCGTGTTGGCCCTATGACACCGGCTGCCGATACGGGATGTTCTGACACATAGGGCCGCTCCGTGGGTGTCGGCATGTCTGCCCACGTGACACAGGTGATGCCCATCGGTACACGGAGATGTTGATTTGCAAGACCGACAAGTGGGATGCCGCTGATCCGTTTGATAAAACAGCCAATGAGTGACAGCAGGCCGTTGTTGTAGTTTTATTAAGCCTCAGGTTCTGCAGCAAGATTCCATCCCGGCACGAGCTGCTCAACCTCACTGCTGTCTAAGAGGTATTGTGCCTTTTTGATAATGTGCTCCGTGCCAACCGTCAAATACAAAACATGTCCAACCAATACGAATGACGCCAAACGCGGTCCGAGAAAATCGTTGCACCTGATAAAGGGCAACGAAGGCGTACACTTGGAAGAAGGCTCAATGCGAGTCACATTCTTATCATTCCATTGCTATTTAGTCTTACGCTTGGCTACGCTAAATTGTAGTTAAAACAAACTAATATTCTCTTTATAAAACACGCTTAAGAAAAAATAACAGAATAAAAAATAAAGAAATTGGCGTCAGGCTGAGGGCTGAATCTGCCAACTTCTGAATAACAAAATTTTCTGAACAACTAATAAAGTCTCATAAAGTTAGGTGCAGCACATATCTGGCCCTTAGTAACAACACGAATGAAGTATTTTACGGGTAAGTGAGATGGCTGCCATGGAGGAGTAAGTACCGGAGAGTGTATGGAACGAGTAAGAGTACTAGAAAGATGGTGCCCGTGGCGTTCGCAAAAACTTTTTCGCGTTTCGAGCGTCTTGTGGTGGCGGTTATATATCGTGCGACATTTTGTGAAATTGTTCGTTGCATTTAGACACCGAAGAAAAGGCACGAAATAAGAATGATCAAGTCAATTACGTGTTGATTCTTTTGTGCTACTGATGATTCTCATATACTATTTGTCCCAGGTGTATAATTCTTAAAGGTTTTGTTGACGATCTGCTAAATGGATTGCCGTCTGAACTTTAAACGTCACATTCAACTACATTTGTTATCCTTAAAAAAAATATGTCAGACAGATTGAAAATTAGATTAAGCAATTGCCCCCTTGGTTTTCAAAACTGATTGTCCTACCCACGGTAATATTCAAGAAAATGGTATATTAACACAAGACCGTTTGGCACGAACAAGCGCTCTTAGTTTTTGGGGTAGGGGCCACGATAGCAGAGGACGGCTGGCAAGTGCGTGTAAACGCAACAAAAACACATGACGAATTGAAATGGCGTTCCGACAAGACGCTTTCCACCAACACACTGTACTTATTTTTGACGAGGCAGAGTGTGACTAATGCTTTGTTCATGTCGTCTGCCATATCTGATGTCGCAACGTGTCCCCTCTCGTTTTGGTGGGCTTACTTCGCACGCAACAAAACAACACAGAAATGCGTCTGAGCTTTGCTTTATAATTGACATTCGAAATGCATGACAAGATGTTCCAGTCCGTCTTAATTCTCGCGGTACGCGCGGCTCGTAAAACTCTGGCTTTCCCCGTATTTATGTCCTTATCGTTATCGTTGTAACCTATGTATTTTTCCAGCACAAATATGGGGCAGGGAAATGCTCCTGCCTATTCGGGGCTGTCCGTCCTGCCAGTGGAGGCGCTAAGAAGTCTCCGTCGGCCGAGACCGCCTCTCCCCACTCTAATGCGCAGCGTGCTCTAGCACCAAAATGGCGTTCTTTCCAGTTCCCCACTGTAGCACCAAGGCCGCGGAAACTGCGTGCCACCGCTTTTCAGTGCGCACCTTCCCACTAAACTCCAGCCAACATCTACCAACAAACCTCCTTACACATCGCCACTATTATCCATTTCCCTTTTTTGTCCACATTTTTTAGGTAGGTTTTTTTTTCTGCGTTGAACCTTGTATTTTTTTTATTGTCGCGTTTACTTTTCGTTCGCGACGGATGGCCGCTCCCAACCCTTCTCCGTTCACGTCGAGGCCAAGCGACCAGACTTTCTCCTCGACCAACACCTCCTCAACAACTCCCGATTTCGACGCCGATTTCGACTCCACCTCTTTGACGACACCCCTCCTCATGGCGTCCGAACACGCCTCGCCGTACCGCACTTACGGCAAGGACCATGCTCTTGTCGAGAGCGGCGCATACGACCACACTGACGACTACGCTCCGGGCGGCCATGGCCTCGAGAGCAACGTCCAGGGAGACGATGGCCTCGTCACAGCAGCAGAGGACCGCGACCTAAAAGCGTGGTCTCCACCAGCGCCACTTGTCCATGCTGGGCATTGCCGGCGCAATCGGCACAGGTCTGTTCTTGGGTCTTGGCGGCGCGCCGTGCAGACGGCCGGTCCCCTTGGGTGCACTGCTTGGCTACCTCACAGTTGGCCTGGTTGTCTGTGCCGTGCAGTTTTGCACTGGGCGAGACCGCCGCACTGTATCCGGTGACGGGCTCGTTTGTGCGGCATGCTGAGGTGTTGCTGGACCCGGCATGGGGCTTTGCCGTTGGCTGGAACTTGGTGTACGGCAATCTGCTGTCGATACCAACCGAAATCACGGCCATCTGCGTGCTCTTCCAGTTCTGGACTGACATCACACCGGCTGTGTGGATCGTCGTCTTTATTATTTTGACCAACATTGTTGGGCTTTGCCCGCATCCGCGTGTTTGGCGAGGTCGAGTTTTTCTTTGCCTTTTTGAAGATTTTGCTCGTGGTCTTCCTCATCATCCTCGGCCTTGTCGTTGACCTCGGCGGCGTTCCCGGCACACCGCGCATCGGCTTCTACTACTGAAGAACCCGGGCCCTTTTGTCGAGTACATTGCATCCCGGTGCCTGGGGCAATTTTCTGGGCTACTGGAGTGTCATGACTGGCGCCGTCTTCTCGTTTGCTGGCGTCGAGTCACTTGCCATGGCTGCTGCCGAGACGCGTTAGTCCGCAACGCGCCATCCCGCGTGCCTGCAAGCGTGTCCTTTGCCCGTATCGCCGTGTTTTACGGCCTCGCCGTGCTCATCGTCGGCATGCTCGTGGCGAGCAATGACCCTCGCCTCGACGACGAATCTGGCACCGCTGCCCAGAGTCCCTTTGTCATTGCAGCCTCTGCCGCTGGTCTGCCCGTCATCCCCTCAGTGGTCAACGCTATCGTCATCACGTCTGCCTGGTCGTCGTTCGAATCAGGCTCTTTTGTCTGGTACGCGTGTGCTCTATGGTTTGGCCCTCAAGAAGCAGGCGCCCGCATCTTCCTCCGCACGACTAGCTGGGGCACGCCCTACATGGCCGTCGTATTGTTCAGTTTGTTCAATGTGCCTAAGTTTTATGACGTTGCTCGGACAGCGCGCTAAATGTCTTCTGGTGGCTGGTCGATCTCACGGCTGCCGGTGTCCTCGTCAGCCTGGATCACCATCCTCAAATCAACCACATTCGCCTGCGCAAGGCCTTCCACGTCCAAGGGATCCCGCCTCGTAGTTTGCCGTGGTACAACACGTGGACCGTGGTTAGCTCATGGTTTGGCTTGGTCATGTGTATCCTTCATCCTGTTGACTGGTGGCTTCACCGTCTTCACCACGGGCAACTGGAGTCCTGCCACCTTTGTCTCGGCCTACCTCGACATCCCGCTCGTTCTTGTGGCATTTGTGTTTTGGAAGTTCTACAAGCGCACAAAGGTGGTCAAGCTCGAGAACGTGCCGTTGGCTGAGGCCCTCGAGCAGGTGGCACATTACCGAAGATGAGCCGGAGACCAAGTCCAGCAAGTGGCTTGTTTGGATAAGCTGGTTATGGGACTGAATGGGACTGAGTATCTGGGACTGAGGTTTTTCAGAGGTGCGTGACAGTTGGCCTGTAAGCTGTGCTCAGACCAGGGAATACGCTTTCAATTGAACAGGACGACTGCAGACAGAGCACAAACTTTTGGCTTTATTTATGCCCACTTTGCTTTAATAATAAAATTCATCCAAAAATAGCTTTATCGCAAGCTATATGTCCGTAGACGCAATATACTAAGTTCAATTTTGCGTTTCGACGAGCGTTTCTCTCCTAATAGGAATCGTGCATTTGGAAATGGCTCGGCCGAAACGAGGCATGATTCATTCCACCTATGCTTGATTGTTCTCATGCGTATGGAGGCCCATGGGGATATGGACGCTGCAAAAGCTAAGCTACAACTGCACAGCAGATGGCGGATGGCCGAGTCTCGAAGAAGTTAAAGTAATGTGGAGGACGGCCAACAACATATATCGCTGTCTTGATGTTGATTGCTTCGGCAGTCATAAAAAAGAGTGGTACCGTGCAAATTCGCAATTTTTTGGTATTGTTATTCAACCAGAAGATTGCGCAATTCATTCTCGCCCACCCCCACGAACACATGAAGTTGAATACGAATACGTTCAAGATGGGTTCGGTTCTGTTGGCTCGCTTGATGATAGCGACGTGACCAGTATTGATGGCGTGCCGGACCGGGGAGAAAGAGACGGACGAGCCCCGCATTGCGCTATGTTGAGCTATTGTGTGTTTGTCAGACACCGAGGATAGCTGAGCATGCAATTTTTTTTTAAAAGAAATCACACCTCAAAATTCGCGACGAGGAGCGTCAAAAGCACGAATAGTAGAAAAAAGGAAAGACATAAAAGAATCGAGATCATCAGCCATTGGCAGGCAAACAAATCATCGCTGCGGACCATAACCCAGCAACAACGCACAACATGACTGCTGCAAATGCCCGTGGCCCGCCTGGCCAGCCCGATATTGGCTACACGCCAGACTTTGACAAATACTCAGCACGTTCCAAGCGCCGCCTGGAGGCCGAGCAGCTGAATAACGAACTTCCTGAAGGCTTCCCCAAGCAGCTGGAGTCCGACCTTGTCTGGGACCCGGCAAGCCTGGAGGCGTCAAAATATGACTGGAACTACGTACTCTCTGGTGATGATATTGCAGAGCTGCGCCAGCTCTTGCTCATTTCAAGTGTACGTATCAAATTGCAAAATTTAAGTTGCAAGAATTAAATTGCCAAAAGCCTCCCCTCCCCCCCAAATCCTTGCAAAGACCGCAAACTGACCGACAGCACTCAATAAACCGGTGGGGTTTGTCGATCAGAAGACATTTCCACTGCCCAACTTGCATGCAACATTGCGAGATGTCTCCCGCGAGGTGCACCACGGCCATGGCTTCAAAGTTGTTCGCGGAGTACCTGTGGCAGAGCACTCGATGGAAGAAAATGTGATTCTGTACGCTGGTATCTCAGCTCACGTGGCGCCGGTTCGTGGCCGCCAGGATTCGCAATTCAATGGAAAGTCGGCCGATGTTGTCCTTGCCCACATCAAGGACCTGACTGCCACAGTGGACGCCGCCAGCATTGGGGCACCGGCCTACACAGCCGAGAAAGCAGGTCTTTCACACGGACACAGGGCGATGTTATTGCACTCTTTGCGTTGCAGGAGTCTGCCCAGGGTGGCGAGAGCTACCTGTCGAGTAGCTACCGCGTGTACAATGAGCTAGCAAAGACACGTCCTGACCTGATACGGACCTTGGCTGAGCCGTGGGCTTTTGACAGCTTTTGGGAAGTCCTCCTCTAAGTACGTCCTGCGTCCTCTACTGCACAAAGTTCCCGACGACAGCGGGCCCGCCTTGTTATTCAGTACGCACGGAGGTCATTTACCGGTTACTGGGGTCTGCCTCGATCAGCTGATATCCCGGCCATAACAGAGGCTCAAGCTGAGGCTCTTGATGCGGTGCATTTTCACTGCAGAGAAAAACGCTATTAGCATTACATTTCCGACAGGGCGATATCCAGTACGCAAACAACCTTTCAATTTTCCATGCCCGTGGCGGGTTTACAAATTCTCCGGAGAAGCAGTAAGTACACTTCGTATCTGGGGTTATTTTATTCGCAGTTCATTCAGTGCAGCAGTACTCTAACAAAACAGACGCCACTTGGTCCGTCTCTGGCTTCGGGACCCTGAAAATGCGTGGCCGACGGCCTCGGCGCTCAAAAGACCGCTGGGGCCAGCTTTACGATGGCGTTACGCCCGATAAATCGGTCTTTCCTCTGGTTCCCACGATACGGAGTGCCAGCAAGGGGCAACAAAGACGCCGACGTCGTGAGTGGGCGATGTGACAATGCAGGGGAGAGAGAGTGTAGGAGATGCAGTCACGGTCGGATTGAACCTATTTTTCGTAGATTTGCAACTGCCGAATCGGAAATAAACTTCAAATGCAAAATGGCGAGAACATGTACAAAAAACGGGACATGTGAAGCAATGTAGATATTGTGTGTTGAAAAAATCCACATTCGGCAAAAGGGTGTGTCCACAGAGGCTTTTTTTTACAGCTGCAGTCCCAGAAGGTTGTGGTGCACATCATTTACGTGCATAGACGCGTGCTGTACTTTCGTGTCTTGAGTACTCTCGTGTCTCTGGGCGTTGGAGAGATTCTTTGTTTTATTGACACCATTCGCTCACGTTTGACAATTTTTTTTTATGTCACTTTGTAACCACTGCAACACGTTGGTCGTGATGGTGATTGGCCGGCAAGCACGCCTTTCATCTCAAGTGTTGCGCATGCACGGGATTGTCACCTATTGCCCATCCACTTTCCAGCTCGGTCGCCAATCCAGTTCGCCCGTCGGCAAAGAGCTGGAAGGATCGTCACTTTTGAGACCTTTGATCCCTGATAATATCCCCACGCAATGAGAAACAAAAATATGATGGTGAGAGGCAAAAGACAAATGGGTCCAGCCGGTCGTGGACACAAGTCCGGAGTCGGCTCCGTCTAAGTGAACAGGGCACGGACCAAAGACGTCCATTTCGGGAAAATTTGTGGGGAGCCTGTGGCTTTTAGTCGTCCAGAATCAACAAGGGATCTGGGCGCTCAGAAGCAGCCAGCTGTGACACCTGGATAAATGGTTTAGCAGAAAACGCGAAACGAAACAGCGGGGCTATTTTAAAGAATGAAAGTTCATGATTAACGTTATTAATTTATGGTCAGAAGCAATCCACGCTCTTGCAGCATTTCAAAATGGCCACGTGCAATGTACACGTGATTATACAAGCCCAAGAACAGAAAGACGGCCTGCTTTCAAAGACTTAGTCGTCTGCGTATGTGTGTCGAGTATGTGGAATCCGTATATTTACGTACACATGTGTATTGCGGACGTATTGTAGTGACCGAAATATATGATTTCACACATCGACCACGGAGCAAGCCGCATTATGTGGTACGCCTGGCCATTCTTGCGGACACGCGGACATGTCTGTTATCTTCTCTCTTGGTTTCAGTCGGCGGTATCCTCGCCGGCCAACAGCCATGATGTTATCGAAGCCATAAATTCCGTGCAGTCTCTGCAGAGAACTGAACTTCCTTTTTGGGACATAATGGTCACCAGACGCGTGGCAATTCATGGCAAGCCTCCCCCCCTTTCCTCCTCCGGCCCCCCATACGTGCTGTTACCACTGATTATTTGTTAACAGGGGTAGAGTGTGAGAAGAGTCGGACAGTTTTTTTGTACGCCGGCCTAGACGGTATGCCATTGCTGCAACGTCTGCCGTCATCGATACAGCTGGTTCAGCCCCGCGCACGCAAATCAAAGATGCTGGAATTTTACTACGACCGGGAATGCGGAACGAATATAAATGCGTCCTACCATACCGTGCTTGTGACGATCCCTTCCGTTGTTACCAGAACGCGATCTATTTATATGCAGATCTTGTGCTTCTGATCACGTGACTCTTTCTTTCAGTCTATCAATTCGCCCGTCTTTCTCAACCGCAATCCGTGCCTTGCCATGGCCTCCCTCTTCCGAAACACGGTCAACCGCTTCGGCGGCAACGGCAACGGGGCCTCCGAAAGCACCAGCAACGTTGACTCTGGCGAGAGCAGTGGCCCAGACGAAATCACCGATGGCGGCCTCACGTACATCCACGAAAAGGGCGGCAACAACTCCCTTCCTTCTTATCAAGAAGCCACGGGTGCGCCGGTCGAGCAGCACTCTCCTCTTGGCTACTCTGTCGGCCCCGTTACCATCGCCTTTCTTAACATTTCAATGTCTATAGGCACTGGGATCTACTCTACCCGTGAGTTTGTGCCAGTCCAACATAGTTGAATAATTTTGTGAAGCCAGCTGACTCTTGCAGCGTCATCTATCCTCCGCGGCACGGGATCCGTGGGCTTGAGCATTGATTTTTTGGGCCCTTGGCTTCTTCATATCTCTCTCATCACTGGCTGTGTATCTCGAGTTTGCTTCCTATTTCCCCAACCGCTCCGGAGCAGAAACTGTCTATCTCGAGCAAGCCTACCCTCGTCCTCGCTTTCTGTTCCCTGTGGCCTTTGCCTTCCAGACGGTCATCTTGTCTTTTAGCAGCAGCAACTCGATCGTGCTCGCTCAGTACCTGTTCAAAGCCAACGGCCACACGCCGACCAACTGGCAGCTTAAGGTGTGGCTTTGGCAGGTTACTCTGTGGCTTTTGCCCGTAAGTAATTTTGTGCCCCGGGCCGAGCGACTTATTTTCATTTGATAAGATATAGAACTGACAGCTTGGCCTAGTTGTCGCGTTTCACACCAAAGCATCGTACTACCTGTCCAACACCATTGGCATCATCAAGGTGATCACGCTCACGTTCATCGCCATCACGGGCCTGGTTGTCCTCGGCGGCCACACACGCGTCGCCGACCCCCACATCAACTTTGTCAAGCCATTTGAGGGAACGGCCACGGCGTACGGCCTCACCAATGCTCTGTATAAGATAATCTTCTCGTACGCGGGCTACGCCAATGCCTTCAACGTCGTCAACGAGATTCAGAGCCCCATAAAGCAGCTGCGCCGCAATTCCTTTCTTGCCCTGGTCGTTGTTACAATCTTATACATTTTAGTGAATATTGCCTACTTTGCGGCCGTGCCCAAGGCGGCCCTCGCCAACTCCAGCCAGGTCGCAGCTAGTCTCTTCTTCCAGGCCGTATTTGGTGACAGCCATGCGGTGCGCGGCCTCAATGTTCTGATTGCCCTTAGCTCGTTTGGCAACCTCGTGGCAGTGCTTCTGGGTCAGTCCCGTGTTGTCCGCGAGTGTGGTCGCCAGGGCGTGCTACCCTTCCCTCGCTTCTGGTCATCGATTCGTCCATTTGGCACTCCTCTCGGTCCCTACTCTGTGGCGTATGGCCTGACCATCATCATGATCCTGGCGCCGCCCGCCGGTGACGCATTCAATTTTGGTGAGTGCCAATTCTGCTTAATGTATCTTGCACTATCGCCGTTCCGTACGCCTCTAACCACTGACTCTCCAGTCGTCGACACCAAGGTGTACCCCGGATCCATGTTCGCTCTGCTCATGGGTGTTGGTCTATATATTGTGCGCTGGCGTCGTTCCCGTGCAAACCTGCCTCAACCGGTCTTCAAGGCGTGGCACGTGGCCGCCATCTTCAACATCCTTGTCAACCTCTATTCCATCGTTATGCCTTGGTACCCGCCCAAGGGTGGTATCTATGCTGGTGATGTCAGCTTCTTCTATGCCTCCTACGTCCTGACTGGCATCGGTCTTGTTGTCGCTTGCGGCTTGTACTACTGGGCCTGGGTATACTGGGTCCCTGTCCTGCGCGGCTACCGGCTCCGCCAGGAAATTATTGTCCTGGACAACGGTGCTCAGTCGAATAATTTGGTGCAAGTTCCCGTCGATGAGCTGCCCACATGGGATGCCGAGCACGACAAGACCGGCCGCCGCCTTAGCGAGACAGGCGCTAATGGCAAGGAGAGCACGACCACGGGCGTTGGCAAGGATGGAGTCGGCGTCGTCACGGAGCGGGCTACTTTTACTCCTGTTTGAGTCGGCATGAGATTGGGTGAAAATCATTGCTAGGGGTGGGATGTGTGACATCTTGATTCTGAAGCAAGTCTCAGGTGCCGGAGGGGGGCTGTGGCTGAGAAAATGTACTGTGGTAATACTACGAAATATGCTGCCGTACTTTGTGCGCTGCATAATTCAAACCGTTCGTATTCCGAATCGCTTCGAACAGAACTCTGTCAGCATAAAAAAAAAACACGAGAAAAACAAAAACAAAAACAAAGAAAGTACAGGATCCGGTGAGAAAATGTCTACAGCCCGACATCACAAAGAATTGAACTCGTCGCGGCACTGTTGTATACTTAATGCGAGGTGACCCATAAACACAGTTTTCTGCCAGACGTTGCAGCGCCAGTAAAGCACTGTGTGGCTCTTTGTGTGCTTCTTTTAGATAAGTTTGACTATCTGAGCAGCCCAATTATGCGGTGAGCAACTCCGTTGACTGGAACAGTGGAGAGTCTACGCATAACTTTTTGTTGGCAAGATCCTGCACCCAAAATATGATTATTGGCGGTCCGCGTCTGGCAGCGGGGTTTGCGGAGAGTGACCGTGGGCACTGCAGAAGATACGAGAAAAGATCAACAACACGCATCGTGCATGCACATTGCCTTTATCACACGGCATACTTTAATTCTGGTTTTAGTGTTAACACGCAGTCCGTCGTATATTCTTTTCTAATACCTACGGTCCTCCCTTCCCGCTGCTCTTGCACATGCTTAGCTCGCACATGTACAACTCGCACATGCTTTCTTATGGCCGAGGAGGGGCGTCGATCAGAGACGGATGGGCAAGTTGCGATGCAATCTCGCAAGTGCCTGTCGAGCAGCCTGTCAATCCTGGCGAACAAAAGCGTGTCAACTTAGTAGGGCCTGTTCAGGAGACTCTAGCGGGGTCGTTTGGCTCTTCAAGGCCTCTAGGTGCTTTTAGAGCGGTGTTAGCCTGCCTTTAGGGCGAGAGCCAGCAAGCCCTTCCCTCTTAGGACCAGGTGTTTGCGTTGATTCCCACCGCTTTTGAACTTTTCACAGGCAAGCAGAGTTTTCCCACCCCTTTCTCTTATCGTTATCACCCCAACTATTTTTTTCTTCACCTTTTTGCTCTTCTTTTAGGGGTCTTCCAGGGGCACCTGGCCCGTACCAGTCCGGAAAGATATTAGTGCAATCTGAAACCCACATTGACCAGTCAAAACATGCGAATTGTTGGGACACGTTCCACAATAGGAAACCGCCAACCGTTTATCTTCGATTTGCAGAAGGGCTAAATCCAGGCACAGTGGTAAGATACGTGTTTGTTTTCGCCTGCCCAAGGAGCGAGCTGGAGGTTTTGCTTTTCTGCTTTTTCCCACATCGTTTGCAAAGGACCCTGAACTGGCCCTCTTGCTGGCCGTGGTCCGGCTAGACACAATGGGGGAGGGGCTTGGCGGTGTCTCTTTCTTTGGTGCCTTTCTCGCCCTCGCCCGGCCGTTGGGTCACGGTAAGGGGACGAAGAGCTGCCCCAGAAGGCGCTTTTTTAGCATTGCCAGGCCAGGTGTCTTCGTAGGAAAAAAAAAAAAAGATTAAAGTGCGGTGCAGACCAATTCAAGAGTGTGTTGTGCCTTGAAATTCTCTTTCGATCTTCCCCTTTTTCTGTTTTCCTTCTTTCCCTCTTCCTTTTTAACCAACGTATCCCGTACTCGACCATCCCCCTCTGTCTTCCATCTCCCGCCCCGCAATGTCCGCTGTATCCTCATCCGTCTCTTCGAGACAGCCCAGCCGCCGGGCGAGCCCTGTGGGCACCAAGGAGAAGACCAGCGCCTCCACGACCGTCAATGCGCCCCAAGAGTTCCCCGACATCAAGACCATCCGAGATGCCATCCCCGCGCACTGCTTCGAGTCGTCGACGCTCCACTCAATGGCCTACGTCGTCCGTGACTACGCCATGGCCTTTGCGCTCGGCTGGGCCGCGCTGAAGTACATCCCTTCTATCGAGAACACGCTGCTGCGCACCGGTGCCTGGATTGCCTACGGCTATGCCCAGGGCTTGGTGCTGACCGGCGTCTGGATTCTCGGCCACGAGGCCGGCCACGGCGCCTTCTCGCCGCACGGTGTGCTGAACGACGTCGTTGGTTGGGTCCTTGCACTCGAGCCTGATGGTGCCCTTCTTCTCGTGGAAGTTCTCCCACCACCGCCACCACCGTTTCACTGGCCATATGGAGAAGGACATGGTCTTCGTGCCGCGCACGACTCCCACCAGCGAGATGAAGCCCAACTTTGCCACACTCTGGCTTGATCCTGAGCTTGTTGAGGATGCTCCTTTGGCCCAGATACTGCAGTTGATTGCCCACCAGGTTGCCGGTTGGCAGATGTACCTTTTGTTCAATCTCTCGGCTGGTGACGACAGCAAGCAGCGCGAGAACGCTCCCTGGTACCGCCTCAGCCACTTCGAGCCCACTAGCGCTGTCTTCCGCCCCAGTGAGGCCATCTTCATTGCCCTGTCCGACCTTGGCCTGCTCCTGATGGCCGGTGTGCTGTACTTTGCATCGACCTATGTCGGCTGGTCGACAGTCTTCCTGATGTACATTGTGCCCTACATGTGGGTCCACCACTGGCTGAGTATGCCCATTTCTCCCCGTGTTGTGCTGACCATATCATGTTCATATTCCTTTACTGGTTCGTTACTAATTTGATTGCACAGTTGCCATCACCTACCTTCACCACAACCACCCTGACGTTCACCACTACGACGCCGAAAGCTGGACCTACGTCAAGGGTGCTCTTGCCACCGTCGACCGTGACTTCAGCTGGGTCGGCCGCGTCCTCTTCCATAACATCATCGACACCCACGTTGTCCACCATCTGTTCCCACGCATACCCTTCTACAAGCAGGAGGAGGCTACCGCTGCCATCCGCCCTCTTCTGGGCAACCTTCTCCACAAAGAGACGCGCTCTTTTATGGGCCAGCTGTGGTCCACCTGGAAGACATGCAAATACGTCGTTCCGGACCCGAACGTGCCCGGCGCCATGAAGTGGGCCGAGTAATGTCTCTTTTCGCTCTCTTCCACCCTCTTCTCTGCCGTGTCTCTTGCCTGCACCTTCCCTGCTTATCGACTCACGACGATAGCCTTATTACAACGATACCCTCATGGACTCTCTTCGTTCATATGGGCAGGATTTGAAACAAAGTCATAGATCAAAACATTAGAATTCCATTAAAGATATGTGCGCGCTGGATAAATGAGTAGCCGCCACACGGTCTAGATACAGAACCACCATGGAGTATAAATTATACAGTGCCGGAAAAGCCCTTGATGGGCCACTAACGGTCGGTGATTGTACATACTTATATTCGTGAACACATTTTGATGACCCACGCTCCGATATGATATTTTTTTGGATTGACTCTAGTGATTGTGTTCTGTTAAAGAAGCTCGAGAGAAGGGCGGTCTTTCCTTCAATACTTCCAAGTTAACAACGTGCAGATATTACCGGCTGTCCTCGTCTATGTTCTCATGGTTATCTATACTTTTTGCTCTCCCACTGCGTGTTATTTTTATGGGGTGAGCGCGGTGACATTCTTGAGAGGCAGACTTCGGTTTTTACACTCTAAAATGTCAAGAGTACAGATTGTTTTATAACAAAGTGTCATGCTAAAAAAACATTTTCTTTTTTTCTTTTAGAAAAAAGTAGAGAATAAAGGCGAACAAAAAGCAGAAAAAAACATAAAATAAAATAAAACAATAGGCAAACACGAGTTAAGACAGAGAAGGGATCAAATACTATCAGAAATAACTAATTACATGAGAAGATATTCTTATTAACACGGGATACTCTTAAGACTGAAAGACCGGCATCATTTACTGTATTCTTGGTGTTAGCCTGATTTCGCTGTTAGGTATTCCTTATAAAAGGTGCCCGAAATTTATATTTAAGGAGCGAATACTAGTTATCGAATGAGAAGCTGCTGCTTATTATGCTGCACTTTTGATAAACATTTAATGCTGCAAACTGTCATGTGTGGAGAGTGAGCATTCGCTTAATAAAATAAAGCGCATGAATACCCCGAGCCCTGCACTGTTCAACTTGGCACAGCATAACCACAAACCTATACGTGGCTTGCTCCACGCCGCACATGCTCTGAGAATCCTTGCGAAGATTGGCATCCGGGCTCGTGACAAAGACACAAACTCTGACATGGTCAACCCAGCACAGTTTATGTTCAGCGGAATGTGCCCTGCTTCTGGGCATGTGCCTCGAAGCCACGGTAGACGTAGGTTGCGATCCCAACCCACCGGTAGCGGCTGAGGAGGGGCGCATTTCTTTCGCTTGCACACGGTCCTAGAAGAGACGGAGTTCCGGTTGCCTCACCATAGAAGTAGAAGTGAATGTTCTGAATCCTTGAGAGACGCCGATAATTGTGGTACATGCGAATCAATCAGCCTGCTGGACCGATTCCAGGAGTTCTGCGTGTGTGGGCCGCCATGTTGGTTTTACAAACATGGATTATTGTCGAGGTCGTCAAAAAGGCATTGGCCATGTATGCCAATCTTGTGAACGAGTGATACATCGCTATATTCATCTCTATGCTACTCAAACTGGTAATCAATCGAGAAATGAAGGAACGAAATGAAGATCAGAAAAAGGATCCAACAACAAGCCCCAGCCGTTTAACTCTTCGTCCAGACTCATGCCAACAACCAGCTTTCCTCCACTGCTCTTTTGGGTGCTCCTCTACCAACTCATTTAATTGAGAGAGAGGGATAGTACGAACGCTTGCACAGATGTCATTCTTAGCAGCAAATGACGCCGTGTCCCGCAGTATCCGGTTGCAACCGACAAGGCTGCTAACTAAAGAGATACCACAAAAGACAATAACCTGTGCCGAGATGCGAGAATCCTGTTCTGCAAACGACACCGCTAGTGGTTTCGTAAAAGTCCAATGGCATACGTGCATTCAGTATGAATCTTCGGCATACAACGGCTGCGTCCAAGCCCATGCCACCGCGGTCGAGTTTACCATTTTTTCTGCCAAGTTCCTGTGCCACGTTGTCACTGCTAATGTCACGAGCATCAATAACCCTAGCTGCTTCTTTTTGCTGTCTCTTAATCTTACCAAAGTGTCCCTGACGAGCTGCAGAGGCCCGTCTTGATTGTCAACACCTAAAACACGCAGCCCCATGGACACCAAAAACTGGAGGCCAAGATGGCGAAAGATTATCACCACATCCAATAAATCCCGCGTGCTGACCCTCTTGTAGCCGACAGCGCTTTAGAGTGCTGTAGAACGTGGTACCAGCGCACATATATCTTGCAGCGTCTATAACTCGCATTTTAGATGCAATCGGTGCAACTTGACGGGCATCAACAACTCCATATTCGCAAAATGTGCCAGGGCCACCGAGCCCATGGTTCATAGCATATGAAAAGCAGTAGACTATATAGCCAATCCGGACGGCAACGGAATCTTCGGGAGTCGGCCCGGATCTGCACTCAAAGTAGGTCATGCAAGGATTGAAGGAGCGACCGAGAACGCCAAACATTGGCATCGACGCCAACCCGTTTTCTGGTGACAGCGCCACGATCGTACTGTAAAAACTGTGACTTAAAACGTGTGGAATTGAGGGTGGGCTGCCTGGCCCCATCATTCATGCCGCTAATACGGCATCCGTGTGACAGAAGAAGGCTGCGTTCGCCCTACCTTAACAAGGACATCATGACTATTTTAGTTGTTCGGAAGCTCGACGCTTATGTAGACGTACGGACTGTTGATAGAGTCCAGGATTTGTGCCTTCAATCTCGGGGCGGCGCCACAAGCCGGCCAGACTGGATTCGAGGACATGCCGTGATGTTTGCTTGGAAGACAAATTGCAATCACGTCAATTTGACAAAGAAGAAAATAAAGTGGAACGAACAGGCCAGGTGCAGTGCAGACTGGACTCCGGGTTGCTTTTTGAATGCGGTACCTCATGACGTTTTCGAAGCTAAAGGTGTCCATCCCAAACATCTCACACCCGATGTTTCGCAGGAGACCTTTTCTTAAGCTGTTAGCACTTCGCGGATACAATTGGCAAAGACAATGTCTTCGCCGGTGCTGAGCTGTCGCACTACGGGTCGCACTATGTGGACCCATATGATAACTCGAAGAACGACGAGACGAAGTGTAAGTTTCCCAGCGCCGCTGTCTGGCGAGGGAACATTCAAATCAAGCTAGACTAACTCGAGGGAGGCACCAGATGCTACATCACAGACTATCGACACTGGGACAAGTACGAAATATGCTGGCATTACCACGAAACACTCGATTTTCCTGTGGACATTCAAATTCGGCAAGGACCTAGGGTAAGAATATGCATGTACCGCGCTCATGTACAATTCACGGGTGTGCTTGCTCGCGAAACCGGGAAAACAATGTGGTCGACTTTAGGCACAGTTGAAACCACTGACATTTCATTTTCTGTAGACTTGATTGCTCGACAAAAACATTCTTGACAACTTTGCTTACACGCGGGTTGTTGAGAAGACCAAGGTATGTCTCGTCGCTATTGGTCGACATGGCGCGGTAACAAGACGGCTTGCGGCGACCATTTGCCCCACAGGTTGCTGTTGATCCAAGCGGCATCCCTGCACCTGAAAGATCTGGCCCTCCTTGGAGGAGAAAGATAAAATAGAAATATAGATTGACGCGGGCTGATTCAATATGTGAAAAGTTCTAGTATTTCTCGACGATAAATCCATCACGACTCACTAATTACAACGTCAGAGCCGCACGGAAGTCTTTTGGCCGAAGCCACTCCCGCCATACTGCGTTGTGCCCTCGACACTGCGCAGCCAGCCCACGCGGTCGTCTTTGAACTGCTCAATCCTAGCCCTGAGTTTCGTTTCATGCAGCGTGAAGTCGTCTACCGTGCCGATGCGCAAAATACTCACGCCTGGGTATGCCTCGCCGACACGATACATGAGAGTTCCACAAGTAGAACAAAAATAATTCGTCGTTGCTTTTCCGGAGCGGATGGTGCGGAATTGGCTAAACGTTTTGAGGTTATTCTTGCCGCGTATATGTTCTATATGCGTGTCTGCAACAATCAAGTTGGACGCAAACATGGACGCCGTTATCTTTCGGCAATCGGTACAGTGACAGAGAAAGGTGTCAACGAGGCCTGGACCCTCCGTTGGCTACAAACGAGTTAGTATGCGTAACGGTACCCTGATCCACCAAGGCATACCAAGACAAAGGGGTGCTGGGACAAATCCAATACTCACAAATGCCAGCTGGACAGCACCACAAAAACAAGTTGCAGAGGCTCTATCGTCCGTAGACCACCCGTCACTTACTGAACCAGCAAGGGGAAAGTACGGCTTTGGTTTATCGGCTGATGCAGACATTTTGTTTACAATTAACGCGATCAAACACTGACAGTTAAAAATAGGTTGTTGACAAGGGATTGGATTTGTAGCGTCGCCAATCTACTCGCAGCCTGCTTGGAAATATTGTGTCCCGGCTTCCGAGGTTGGAGGACCGGAAACAAGCTCGATTTATACGCATTAATTTCTCCCAAATCATAGACGGAATGCAAAATATCATCGTCTACTTTTGTAGTTATGTGTGGCGTAAGCGTATGACGGAAGCGTAGAGCACGCAGTTACTCCCAGCCGAAACTTACTATCCAGTACGCCATCGACTACAAAACCACAGTGGAACGGCATCTACGTTGATACGGCACATTCCGGACGCCTCTCTTACCATAGTGCTGCGTCCTCGTTTTATTTTGTTAGCCGCATCGGGTCGTACCTCGGTAACGCTCTTCAACAACCCCATGCGGCACACTCAATACAGCTGCGTGGCCCCAACCGAAGAGTCCATCGAGACGCAACCAGAGAACGCGTTGACAGCTCACGGCATTTCCCTGACCGATTTCTTTCTCGTCCACAAGAAGAATCTGTGCTACGTCTGTTTTGGGAAGGGTACCATTGCCTGCTCCCCATTGTCGACGAGGTTGACTTTCGTACACATTATGCGTCTTTGTGGAGACAGTGTGGCGCCTATCGTGAGAGTTCGCCTCTCTTCGACATCGTCCTCGCACTCTATTTACAGTATGGATATTCATATATCCCGCCAGCTGTACTTAGGACAAGTGAAGCGGATTCTGGCTATTTATAATTATTTTTAATAGCGACATCTTGTGTTGACGATATAAACGTGGATGCCATCGCTCGAGTGTCTGGATTAGGTGATATCAGCGCGCCAATAGCATAGATGGCGTACTCCAGTGGTTTTGAGTAAAAGTGTCCATTAATAGACCGTTTATAATCCTTCGTGTTTCCCGAGAAGTTAGTGTATAATACTAAGGTGTGTTATGGGGTGGTAGATGAAGAACAGGGACTAGTCTTTGGCCTGTTACGTGAGCCGTGTAGCCGACTTCTCGACCGAAGTTGCGCCAATTATTAGCTAAATATTAAGATCGTACACATAGACATTTTCTAAAAGACTTCTTGCCTTTCTCCCCGTAAAGTTCGGCATCTCGACGTCCTCCGCCTGAGATCTAATAGACAGCGTAAATTAGCTCTCGTCTATTATCCTTAGAATACCGTACTATACATTAAAATCGTAATCTCTAGGATACCGCCCCGGATGTCGCCCAAGTGCCACTTGGTGTAATATACACGGGCGTACCTATTTTATCACAGTAGTTTAAGTGATATCTTTTTCCACGCTATTAGACCTTGCGGGAAGCCCTCTAGTAAAGATCGCAAGCACCTGGTTAGGATCGGGAGCCGGCCGGTTATTAAGGCGGGCCGTGTCGAGATATAGTCACTCTCGACATTAAAACTGTGCGTAAGTTGGCCTTGTTTAGCAAGAGCATCGATACGTTACGTTACGGCTCCACGGATATTATCGCCCTTTATTTTATATACTTATAAACGTTGAAGTCCAGTAATCGGCAAGCAACTTATAGTCTCGTATAGCGGACAAGTCCTCCTGAAAATCTCCCTAATTTTATATAGGGAGCTTAACGCGGTAGAATTTACCGTTCATACACAACTTTATTTTACGGCTCTCCTAATAGAGATCTCGAGATCTAATGGAAGACGTCGACTAGGGGGTTCCGCCAACTCGATATATTAAGAATGTGGTAATTGTCGACGACGGGGTTTTAACTAGAAGGACGGGGGCAATCGCAGTCGCACATTGAACGGCACAGTGCCTAGGAAGGCAGCCACAGACGAGCTCACACTAGCTCCATGTCAACATGAATCATCGTTTTTCAGCACAAATGCCATTTTTATATTGTCTCGAGACATCGAATAGACGAAACGTATTGATATAACGAACCTTACGAAGATCTTCGTCGAGCAAAGTTTGTAATGTGAGGATTCGCCCCGAAAAACTTGTCGAAAGGTATTACCTATCATAACAGAACAAATTCACTGATAGTGGATCCACCCTGCTTTTTGACAAAACTTTCTCGGTCAGCAACGCGCGAAAAGCACACGAGAAGAATAACGCAGGCGGAGACACTAAAAGTCAGCCAGTAAAGAGCTAGAAGCACTTAATATTTTCCAGAAAACATACGGCGAAAGCTCCCAAGCTGTATTTCTTAGTACGTGGAGTAAGGGCCTGGCCTAAACCCCCACGACTCCTTCAGATTCTATTTCGCGCGCCGTATACAGCGTAAATTTCGAAAGCGGAAGCTCTAAGCGAGAAATGCAAACGATACGACGACCTGTAGTGAGCTTGAAGCATAGTCCTCCCAAAAAAGAGATACTTCAGTAGTCACACAACGTAAGAAAAGGAAGCAATATTCGCAATTTATTAGCAGACCGCTGGATAAGAACTATTAGCGCAGGTGTTTTACGCTGTCGTATATACAGCTTGCAATAAATGGCGAGCGAAGAATAATCACGAAATGAAGCCGAGAGAATGACACCGAGCAGTGGAGTAAAAAACAGTTCAACCCACAGTCAACACTCCAGAGCAAGGGCCAAGGCTCACCACTCGGTAGGAACCACCAGAGGTCAACATGAGACGGCAAAGGGCAGTAACTTGCTAGGGTAGAATCCTTGGTGTAGCGAAATCACGCCTGAAGATGTCGCGTTTTTACGCCCGGCAGTTGCGACATGCGGCGCCCGGCTCAATTTGGAAGGAGGACTGAATTTATGTGTCAAAGTGGTGCTCGGATTTTTTTAGGGGGTTCTCTTGCCCAGGGCGGCGAAATTGTTAGCGATGGCGCAATCGGTGTCCCGCCACAATGCACTAACGCTGGTGTCAAAGTATTTCGTAACAAACATGTACACCAACAACGTGCGTCACAGCATACAAATTACAAGTACACAAAACTGACCCAAGTACGAACAAGCGAAAACATAAAAACCCACGTAGAGCCTCTTGTCGTGTCGATTTCCAAACAGCACTCCATACATAACAGCTTATTGGATATCCCACTGTTGTTCTGAGCGTTTTTTTTTTTTTTCTTTTTGCCCCGTTCATTCCCATTCGCATGCCGATAATTTATGCTAGCATCCATTGCCGCACACGCCCAAATTTCGCCGTTTAGCCGTAATGGCAAACTCTTTCTTCTCGCGGCTCAACCGAGCCAAAGGCTCCGCATCCGGCCTCGAGCACCCGGACTCGCGGGGCTCGCCAGTCGAGCCAGCTGCTACTGAACAGCCGTCTGTGGACGGTGGCAGCGGCAAGAACAATGTCGAGGCACGCTACAGCGATGATGCCGGTAAGTCAATGCCATCCGTGCGCTAGAGAGAAGCAGGGAAGCGGCTCCTCACAGCGATGCTTACTGCTCTTCCAATTAATACGAAAAGCCGACGAACTGACACCCTTGTTTACGTCTCTGTCCCGTTTGAAAGGCCGCATCGAAAATGCACGTGAAAACAAACGCCAGATCGGTGTGCTGTCCGCCACAATGCTTATTGTTAATCGCGTTATCGGGACCGGTATCTTTGCCACGCCCGGTACCATCCTCGAGCTCTCTGGCAGTGTTGGCCTTTCTTTGTTTATTTGGGTGGCTGGCATGATCATTGCGGCAGCCGGCACAGCCGTGTACATGGAGTTCGGCACGGCCATTCCCAAGAACGGTGGCGAGAAGAACTATCTTGAGTTTGTGTATAGGCGCCCACGGTTCCTCGTCACGGGATGTTACACAGGTTACGTTGTCCTCCTGGGCTGGGCCAGTGGCAACTCTGTCATTTTCGGAGAATACATTCTCAATGCTGCGCAAGTCGAGCCAACTCGGTGGAACCAGCGAGGTGTTGGCCTGGCTTGCATCACCAGCGCCTTTCTGATCCACGGCTTGGCGCTGAAGTGGGGCCTTCGCTTGCAGAACTTATTGGGCAGCATCAAGCTCCTCATCATCTTGATCATTGTCATCGGTGGCTGGGTTGCGCTTGCAGGACACATCAAGCTGCCCGAGGACGAGAAGCCGCACAACTTCAGAAACGCCTTTGAAGGGACAACGGGAAGTGCCTATGGCGTTGTGACTGCTCTATACAACGTCATATGGAGTTACATTGGCTACAGCAACGCCAACTATGCCCTCAGCGAGACGAAGAACCCCGTGCGTACGCTCCGCATTGCCGCGCCATTGGCCATCAGCGTAATCTCCGTCCTTTACATGCTGGTCAACGTGGCCTATTTTGCCTCTGTGTCCAAGGAAGAGATCATCTCCTCAGGCCAGCTGGTCGCTGCATCCATGTTCAAGAACGTGTTTGGTGGAACAGCGGAGCGTGCTCTGTCTGTATTTGTTGCCTTATCCGCCTTTGGCAATGTCCTGAGCGTCATCTTCTCGCAGGGCCGGCTGGTCCAAGAGCTGGGCAGCGAGGGTATCCTTCCATTTTCACGGTTTTGGGCCAGCAACAAGCCATTTAATGCGCCGTTGGCTGGACTGTTCGAGCATTGGGCAGTCTCAGTTATTATCATGCTGGCACCACCCCCGGGCGACGCCTACAATTTTATCCTGAAGTAAGTTGCGTTTTGTTTTCTCGTCAGGATTGGCAGCTCTAAATTCCTAACAATTATGGACAGTCTTATTTCCTACCCGCTTGCTATCGTTAATGCCTTCGTTGCTGCTGGCCTTTTGTATCTTTACAAGAACCGGCAGACATGGAACTGGCACCCGCCCATTTCAGCCACATGGCCTGTGGTGCTCTTCTTCTTGGTCAGCAATATCTATCTCGTCGTTGCGCCGTTTGTGCCGCCGTCAGAGGGCCAAAACGTGTACGAACATCTCCCTTACTGGATCCATTGCGTGGTCGGATTTGGCTTGATTTTTGCTGGTGGTTTATACTGGGTCGTGTGGGCCAAGATTCTTCCCAAGCTCGGACAGTACGAGCTGGTACGGGAGGAATACATTGATGAGGTTGATGGCTGGGAGAAGTATGTGTTTATACGCCGGCCGCTCAAGTGAGGCATATATCTTTAAATTACGAATAACTAATAATTTCCTTTAAACGGCACGATACGCTTTAATTGTTTTATATTAACTCACATATATATCGATAATATAAGATATATACTTAAATAAAGTATAGATATCTCTTTATAAGTTATACCTTTATCGTCTTTATATATTATAATAGTTTAATTACGTTTTTATCCTTATTATTTTATAATTAAAAAGAATATTACGTTTATTATAAAAGCGTAGATTAACGGCTCCGTTATAAGTTAATATAACTTTACTAAGTATAATATATATTTTAACTATTAATAATAATATTTAACTTATAATTTTTACGTTTTTTCTTAAGGATAAATATAAAATTAAGTTAATATAAACTTTATCGGTATAAATACACCGGTGGCTAGCATACGAATACGCGCACTCCGCTTAGTTAAAAGTGGTATAGCTGGGAGGCACGGGCGGTGGCTAAATACCACCGTACACTTCCGACCGGATCCACCCATTTAAGGGTAACGCATCGCCATACTCGTAGGTAAAAAGGTTTTACATACAATTTTAGTGGCTTCAGATTCCTAGATAGAGTAGACACGTTACCACTAGATTAATTATATAACTTCCTCGTATTTAGGAAGTCGTATAGGATTACGGTATAATCGAATACGAATATTAAAGTACGGTAAATTTATATTAATTAATAAGGTTTCTTTATATTATTATAATATTAACTTTTTATAATTATCCGAAAGTTATTTAAAATTATTTCGAAAACTACCCTAATTAAAAGATTACTCTTAATAATTAAAATAAGCGATATTACCGATTACGTCGACTAATAAGTTTTTAATTAAGAGCCTAATAACGTCGAAAGGCGTATTCGCGTATTTATTAACGAGACCGAGGTTATACGTTTATTAACGATAACCTTTAATACTTCTTCGAAGAAGCGTTAAAAGGCGTTACCGCCGACGAGCTTATTACGGCCCACTTTACGGCCTTATTAAGCTTTAGGCGTACTCTTATAAAACGAGGTATTTACGTTAAGAATTATTATAACGGTAATAATAACTTTACGTAAGTTTTAATTAACGCGTTTTAAGTTCGTAACGTACGCGAATAATTATTAACTCGTTTAAATAATTCGTTAAAATTACGATTATAAAAACGTATAACGAAGGATTTAAAAGTTAATTTTTATTAATTAAGTTTACTCGGTGTACCGTTTAACTTACTTTAACGATAAGCCCGTTATACCCGGCGTTACGGTTAACCCGGACGATACCCCGGTTAATATTAGTCGTACGCCCGTTAGTAATAGTTAAGATAACGAAGAAGGTATATTTATTTATAAACTCTCGATCCCGGGCCCCGGTATCGAGCTCGATAATTTACGCGGCGACGTAACTCCCGCGCCCGTTAATAATTAAGTTTATAATAGCCCGTTATTTAACGATAATATCCCGTTATTATACGGCGGTAATATATACCCCGGTATACTCCCGATTAAAGGTTTTAAAACCTCTTCGTACGGTTAATATTAAGGTTAGGGGTAAAGTTAACGTTTTAACGGTCCGCCTTATTATTAAAGTACTTTTATATCGTTATACGGTATATACGGAAATAAAAGTAATTAACCCCTTAACGCGGATTTTATTAATTTTATTTATTAACCGGACTCGTAATTTAATAATAAAAATTAATTACGTATCATTAAAAATATTTAAAAGTCTTTCCTAATTAAAATAAAATATAATAACTTTAATAATAAAATAAGCCTCGTCTTCCGAATCGGTTAATTTATCCGCTTTATTATCGATTAAAGGCTTAAAAAGACTTATATTTATAAAACGCTCCCAATTATAATAATAACCGGAGAGGTTTATAATTATTATAACGTAATTAAAGTTAATACGAGGGATTAAAAGTTAATTATTCGGCGTATATTATAACGGTTTAAAGGAAATATTATATTACGCGTTAAACGTAGTAAATAATACGTTTTCTTACTTTTTAAAATTATAACGGTATCGCTTAATAAAACGTTCGCGGAGGTTATAAAAAACTTATATATAAGATTATCCTAGGGTTTTAAGGCGTTCGAGAAGTACGAAGATACGTTACCCGCCTTATACGCGCGGTTAATAAGTGTTTACGAATAAGACCCTCGGACTTCGTATTACGTTACGACGGCGGTATTAATTAACGGCGGCCCCGATAATTTATACCGTATTATTTACGACTTAATACGCGTAAACGAGCGCGTTACGTCCGGCTCCGGCACGGCTTTTACTTATTATTTTAACCGGTATTACGGCCGTAAGGACTCGGGTAATAAGTAGTTTATTAATATCCTCGGGAATACTTTTAAATATTTTATATATAGTAAAGAAGGTTACCGTTAAAGGTTATATACCGAAGTTAAAAAAGCGGTTTATAAAAAGGTATAAGTTAATAATAAGGGCGGTATTATAATATAATACTTTATTTAAATTACGGACTTAAAAGACGAATAACGTCCCGAAAATAACTTTAACTAGTTCGATTAAAACGTTAAAAACGACGGCGATAACGACTTTACGTAACCGACGTAATTTTATACTACCTTTTAATCTTAGTTAACGGCCGGTAACCTAGCCGTTATAAACGTATTAAACGGTTAAAAGTATTTATATACGTTTACTCCGGAGGCCCTTAAAAAGAATATTTAACCCTCCGATTAATAAGTCGATAATATAATTATTTTTTTCGTAGGTTTCTCGTAGTATAATTAAATTAAATTCTTAAGTTTTATCGTAAATACCGGCGTTATAAGACGGTTAACTTACGGCCTACCGTAATTTAAGGCCTTATAAAAACTTCGCTTAACGGTTATACTTAATACCGTTATTATAAACACCGTAAACATTAAGTTCGGTATTAAAGAGTTTAAATTAGTCGGATCCTACGGTATTAAGACTTTAATAAAAAGCGTTAATTTTTATATAATACTTATTAATACCCCTTTCTTACTTTCTTTAATAAATATAAACTACTTAAAGTATTATTTCGATAATACGAAGGATTTAATAATCGGTCCCGCCGGTTATACACCGGTAATTAAACGCTTTAGGCACGTATTTATTAACGCCCCGGAGACGGCGTATATTACCGGCTCTTATAATTACTTAACGACGACGGAGCTTAAAAAATTATACCGCCGCTTTAACTATCCCTTTATTAACCGTTTATACCGGCTTTTATAAACGGCCGGTTATATTAACGTTACGTATAAAGATTTATAGGAGATTAAAGACTTTTATACGGGTTATTAACTCTACTAAGGTCCTTTTAAACGTTTTAAATTTAATATTAAGGAGGATTATAACGTCGTTTTTAACGGTACTATTATCGTTAACGTAGTTTACCTTAACGGTAAGTTATATATTTACGTAATCGATAAGGTTACGGGATTTTAAACGGCCCGTATACTTAATAATATAATAAGTTAATATACGTAAAATAAACTTAGGGAGTATTAAATTAACGTATATTAAGGCCTTTTTAATTTTATCGTATATAATTAAAGTATTAACTTTACGAGTAAAGAGTTTTAAAATAATACGGTCTTAATAAATATAAAAATTAAACCGGTGCCCACTAAAGCTCACTATACCGTTAATAAAATTAAACGGTATTATAAACCCGTTAAACGGGCTTATAAATTAATTAAACGCGAAGCTTTTAATTTAAACCCGTAAGCGGCTTTATAAATAACGATTAAAGTTATTAACGATATTATAAGGTTTAACGGTATTATATTAACCCTCCTCGTATTCGGTACTTACCCTCGTATAATATCGGCGACGAGTCCCTCGCTTATTATTACGTAACGCGCGCGCGTAATTCGTATAATAATACGAGACCTTAAAAAGGCGCGCGTAAACCGTTAAATTATAAAGGCCCTACGCCTTCGTAATAGCCCGGACTTTATTAAGCTTAATTTAACGGATTAAGATATTTATTTAACGTATTAAAAGCGGTAATACGGACGCCGGTTAAGCCGGCCCGTACCGTATACGCGTTATTATAAACGAAGATATAACGATAAATTACGGTAACGGTATTAACGGTACCTTCCGTAACACCTCCGTTAAGGTTTATAAAAGCCTTAATTAGGCCCCGTAACCGCCCCGGCGGTAAAAGATAAAATTATTATAACGCCCGTAATACCGCCTCCCTAACGAGGTAAAAGTCGCCCGCGCCGTACGCCCCCGGCCGTTATATTCGTATACTTAAACGGTAGTACCGTAACCGTTTATTAACGGTAATACCGCCCGCACCGACTTATAAATACTCGCGGCGTATAAAAATTTTAAAATTATTTAAGAAAGGCGTTTTCGAGTTAATCCCCCGTATTAACGTACCGCGCGGTATACGGCTTTTTAACGGCCGTTTCGTTAATAAAATTAAATACGTTAATACCGTATAAGTAATTGAAAAGAGTCGTTTCGTCGTATAAACGTATAATAACTTTAATAAAACGGTTATATTAACCTAGTCGCTTATTATTTAACGGATAAGTTAACGCCTTTTACTCTTTATTACGGTTTATAAATTACGCCCCGGTATATAATTATTATTACGTAATATTTCGTAAGTTTACGTTTAAGCCTTTATAAACTTAATTAAAGACTTTTACGTTAATCTTAACTTTACGGTAAAAGAGATTTTAACCTTACCCGATAACGAGGTTTTATATATTAAAAAGCCGTTATACGGAGTATTAAAGGTTAATAATTATTAATTTACTACTTATACTAAGTATTATATTACGGTATTAAGGATAAAATAATTTATTTATAATATATACCTTATAATCCGTACGGACGACGTCTTCGGTATTATCGGTTTATAAACTAATAATACGCTTATCCTTATTAACGACGAATTCGTTACCCTAAAGTAAAACGCCCTTTAAAAGGTTAATTTTTTAATTAAGTCTCGGGAAACGTTTACGCCGACTTCGCCTCTTAAATTTAACGACGGCGTACTTTAAATCGAAATTAACGGTACGCTTTTACTTTCGTAAAAAATTTAAGTGTATAATATTAACTTAATTACCGACGTACCGTAAATTAATAAGGGTATACGAAGCCGTATATTAATATATTTCGGCCCGTAATAATAATATATCGCTTAACGCGCTCGTAACGTATACGTAGTATTAATATATTAATCGGAAGCCGCCTTCGACCTCTTTTTAACGGTATAATATACGGAGCCCGGTAAAAAAAAAATTTTTAATTTAAACGCCCGGCTTTAATAATAAACCGAAAACCCGTACCGTAACCTTAAGTTCGTAAAATTTAACGAAAAGATTATTTAAGTAATAATCTTTATAAACGGTACGTTCGTTAATAATAAAGACTTAAACTTTTAAATCGGTTATATTATTACGATTCGGGATACGTTAAAAAGGTATAATATCGTATATTAATTATTTATTAAGTGTAAACGCGTTATTAAGTTTATATTAATAGTTAAGTTATACGCCTTAATATATAAATTTAATTTAATAAGTTATATAAAGGTTATTATAAATTAAATTTACGGGAAGAAGGTATTATTTATAATATATATAAATAATAAAAGTGTTTTTAATATTATTATTAAACTTAAAACGATAACGGAGAAGAGGTTAATAATTAATATAATAATATTACGCTAGTCGTACGAGAGGAGGGAAATAACCGAAATTAAGTAGATTTCCGGTATTAATAACCCGGCCGACGTTATAACGAAGGCGAAGTATAACGGTACGTTAGGAAAGCTCGTTAATACGAATTTTATCGAGTTTTAAAAGGAGGTATAAGTAAAGAGGGTAACGGAGGGTAATATTTAAACCCTTACGAGAGTATAACGAAGTATAAATATAAAGGGTAGTAGTATTTAAACCCTTATAAACGCCTAGCCTCCCGCGACGAGTGTAAGGCACCCTCGGGTATTAATAAAGGTATTAGGAGTCGAGGAGACGGTCCCGGAGGGAAAGAGCGAAAGAAAAAGGGAGCGGTATATTATACCGCGATATTTCGACTTTAAAAGAGAGAGTTAATGTCGGTATAAATATACCGGTGGCTAGTATACGAATACGCGTACTCCGTTTAATTAAAAGTGGTATAGTTAGGAGGTACGGGCGGTAGTTAAATACCACCGTATACTTCCGACCGGATTTATTTATTTAGGGGTAATATATCGTTATACTCGTGGGTAAAAAGGTTTTATATATAATTTTAGTGGCTTTAAATTCCTAGATAGAGTAGATACGTTACTACTAGATTAATTATATAGCTTCCTCGTATTTAGGAAGTCGTATAAGATTACGGTATAGTCGAATACGAATATTAGAGTACATAAACTTACTTTTTCGTAATAATTATTTTATACCTTTTCGAATTTTATAACTTCGTCGAAATATATAATAATCCTTTAATCCTTATATTTAATATTATAAATTAACTTTTTAATAACTTTTTATTTTATTAATAAAGGGTTATATTATAACGGTCTTAATATAATTAAAAGGAACTTAATAATACGAGATAAAAAGGTTATAATTTTAAAAATAAAGAGAGAGAAAGTAAGAGTATAAAATAAGAGGGTTACCCGTAATATTTATAAAGCCCTTAAACGCCGTACCCGCGAAGCGGGCCCGGCGGTATATTCTTCCGAATATTAATAATATTCGACCCTTAACGCGGTTTATAAAACGAGTTTATAATATACCCCCGTTAAGGGCCGCGTAAAAGGTATTTATTATTAATTAATTAAAGTTATTAAATATACGGCGGACTTACTCCGTAATTAATTTTTACCGGGCGGTAAACGAGGCGGCCGTCGTTTAATAAAGTACGTATTCGTACGGGTTATTTTATAAAGTTTAAGCGGGGGAAGTATAAAAAATCTCGACCCCTCGTTTTTCTTCTTTTTATTTTTTTGAACTTTTTAATTTTTTTCGTATACTTCCTCTTTATTTATAACGTTATTATTTATAATTTTTTCGTATTTTATTTTATTTTATTTCGTATTACGTTTAATTATCCGTAAATAAGTTTTTTATTTTTTTAATTATTTATTATTAAACGGAAACGAGTTAATTATCGGTATAAATATACTAGTAGTTAATATACGTATACGCGTACCCTTTACTTAATTAAAAATAATATAATTAAAAGGCGTAAGTAATAATTAAATATTATTACGTACTCCCGATCGAATTTATTTATTTAAAGGTAACGTATTATTATATTAATAACTATTCGTTATAATTTACGTAATAAGTCGTTAATAAAACGAAAAAGTGGGCCCCCGACCCGCGCCGTTAATCGCGACGCTTAAGTCGCCCGTTAACGCCACTAAAAATCGTACCCCTAAGTCGCGCCGCGCCCGCGCTAGTGCCTCCCCGCCTTATTTTTTAAACTCCGCGGGAGCTCGAAACCCGCCTTACCTTTTTCCCTCCCTCCCCTTTTTATTTCTCTCCTTTTTTTCTTTTTCTTTTTTTCTTTTTTTTTTTCCCTTTCCCTTTCTCTTTTAACGGCCTTTTATTTACCGTCGATTACGGTAAGTTTATTTAATAAACCGTCGTTTTAACCGATTTTTTTTTAAGTTTAAATATTTAAGTCGTATATTATCGCCGTTAAAAATTATATATTTAAAGTATATCGTTTTTATTTTTTATTAAATTTTTTAAACTCCGCGGAAGTTTAAAAGGCACGTTATGGCCGTAAAAACCTCGTACTAATTTTTTTTTATTAATATTAATATTATAGATTTACCGTACTCTAGTATTCGTATTCGACTATACCGTAATCTTGTACGACTTCCTGGATGCGAGGAAGCTATATAATTAATCTGGTGGTAACGTGTCTGCTCTATCTAGGAATCTAAAGCCACCAAAATTACATATAAAACCTTTTTACCCACGAGTATAGCGATACGTTACCCTTAAATAAGTGGATCCGGTCGGATATATACGGTGGTATTTAGCCACCGCCTATACCTTTTAGTTATACTACTTTTAATTAAGCGGAGTACGCGTATACGTATACTAATTACCGGTGTATTTATACCGACACTAACTCTCTCTTTTAAAGTCGAAATATCGCGGTATAATATACCGCTCCCTCTCTCTCTCGCTCTTTCCCTCCGGGACCGTCTTTTCGACTCCTAGTACTTTTATTAATACCCGCGGGTGCCTCGTACTCGTCGTAGGGGCCTAGGCGCTTATAAGGGTTTAAATACTACCCTCCGTTACCCTCTTTACCTATACCTCCTCTTAAAACTCGATAAAATTCGTATTAACGAGCTTTCCTAACGTACCGTTATACTTCGCCTTCGTTATAACGTCGGCCGGGTTACTAATATTAAAAATCCACTTAATTTCGGTTATTTCCCTCCTCTCGTACGACTAGCGTAATATCGCCACATTAATTATTAACCTCTTTTCCGTTATCGTCCTAAGCCTTATAACGGTATCGAAGACGCTTTTATTATTTATATATATTATAAGTAATACCTTCTTCCCGTAAATTTAGTTTATAATAGCCTTTATATAACTAATTAAATTAAATTTATATACTAAAGCGTATAACTTAACCGTTAATATAAACTTAATAACGCGTTTACACTTAATAAATAATTAATATACGATATTACACCTTTTTAACGTATCCCGAATCGTAATAATATAACCGATCTAGGAGCTTAAGTCCTTATTATTAACGAACGTACCGTTTATAAAGACTACTACTTAAATAGTCTTTTCGTCGAGCTTTACGAACTTAAGGTTACGGTACGGGTTTTTAATTTATTATTAAAGCCGGGCGTTTAAATTAGAAATCTCTTTTTTACCGGGCTCCGTATATTATTTTAAGGTACTACGAAGAAGTTACGCGAAGCCCTCCTATTGGTCCGTCGGTCTTTATTTTTACTCCGCTTTTGACCTAGTTTTATCGATAATATTGTTTTTTTATTGGCTCTCTTGAAGTGACGTGGGTTATTGTGCGGTAAGTGTGTTTTTTAGTGCTTTTTGGAGTTTTTTAGGGCGTTAATTAGTTTGTTTAATTAGCGCGCCCTATTTTTAAATTTCTTCGAGCCCTTTTATTCGCTTATTTTATTATTTTTCTCCACTTTTAGATACTTTTTATACGCGAATTTAATTTAATTCGTTATAGACGATTATTTTACGGGTCTGGTGGGTCTAGCCGCGGTTTTGGCCGCTTCGTTCTCTTTTGGGCCGTTTCACTCCTTTTCTAGCCGTTTCGCTTTCTCTAACGCGTGTATTATTTACTTTCTCCTCTTTAATATCGCGACTTTTCTTTTTATAATTACCCTTCGCCCGCCTTTTACTTATTTCGTCCCTTTTTTAATTACCCTTCGCCCGCCTTTCACTTGTTTCGTCTATAAAATGGAGAATACTTTTATATCCTCTCTACGGGAATGTTCTAGGTGTAAATATACCCTTCCCGCCACCTCTTTCGTAAGAGAACGGTTAGGAACGAGACCGTTTCGGACTTATAAAAATTATACCGCCGTATTACGAAATCGACGGGCCCGAGGCCCCCCTTATGTTTTATAAAAGTGTGTTAAATGTAAATAAATGTTATTTTTAGTTATTTTTACTAGACGGGAGTCGCGCCCGTTTTAATTTTATTATAATTACCGTAGTTATTAGAGCCGCCGGCGTAATTCTTTCGCCCTTATTATTAATACCGTGTTATAATTACCGTACTTTACCGTTATAAGTATTTCTTTTTTTAATATTATAATAACGGATATTATTTAACTTAGCCTGGTTACGTCGTAGTTATAACGCCTAGTTACTAGCTTTAAGATTTTCGAAAATCCTCTTATTATCCCTCTTTTAATAATTCCGTAATAACCGTTACGGCCGTAATAATTCTTTTCTTCTTTTTTTTTTTCCTCGTTTTCGTTTATTTTTCCGACTCCTTTACTTTTTCGGTTATATACTCCGTAGCCCTAGCCGTATCGTTTATAACGGCCTCCCTCCTCCTTTTTTTTACTCTCTTCTTTTTTTTCTATTTCCTCGCTAGTCGCGTTATAATTATTTTCCTCTCTCGGTTTATTATAATAACCGCCTTTACGGCTTTTACCCCGGTCCGTATTAATTATATAAATACCGCCGGTAACCTTAGCGCCCTCGTTATACCGTTTAATTCGACCGTTTAAGTTACCGGCGGCGTTTCGGCCCGAAACTAGCCTTTAGGATAACCCGCCTTTTTAAATATAAATAACTCCGGTTTATTAGTATTATTAAGTTATCCGTTAAAAGGGAGACGGGCCGTAATCTTATTACGGGGTAAGAAGACGAGTGTTATAATTATTACCCGAACTTCCCGCCTTCCTAGCCGAGTTATTAATATATAAAATTACTTTTATTTTCTTTTATTTACCGTGTTTTTATTAACCGTTTTAACCGATAATCTCCGCGTAAAGCGGTTCCGCGAGAATATCCGAAAATATAATTATATATTTTCCTTTACCTTTATTAACGCGACCTAGACTACTCGCGGTACGGTCGGTAACGGTTTTATAATTTATTAAATTTAAAGTATACTTTATTATAATACCGGCCCGTTATAACTAGTTACGGGTAGGCTCCCGTAATTCGCGTAATATTACTTTTTAGACCCGAGTATAACCGCGGAGGCTCGAAATATATACGCGTAACAAGCTTTAGGCGGTGGCTTAAATATAAGTATTTTAATTAAGTTAAGTACGTATTTAACCGAAAATAACTTTTACGCCTTAATGTATAAGAATATAAAAGAGCGATTAACCCGTAATAATAACTTACGGGCTATTACGTTCCTAGATCCGTATTTATAATTAATTATAAACGAGCGCGACGATTAACGACGGTTTAATTTACTTACTTTTAACGAGGTTACGGCCTTAATTCTTTACGAATACGATAAATAATTTTACCGCGATATTATTTTAAAGTCGAAAGACCCGAATTAGCCCCGTTTCCATTACGTGAATTCTAGTTATATTATATACTTTCCTCTAGTTTACGTATTAATATTTTTACGTAAAGGTTAGGGGTATTATTAGGGTGTTACCTTCCGTAACGGTCCGGTTAAGTTAACGTTAATTATATAGGCCCGGTTTTACTTATTTCGCCGTTAAGGCCGGTTTAATTTAATCCCTTTTTTTTTACGGTCGTTTATTTTAATAATTTATTATTAATATTTAAGCGTATATCGATTAAAAGCGGGTCCGTTAAATTAAAGAAAATTAAGAAAAATTATTAACCGAGTCGTACCACTTATTACGGAGTAAATTAGAGTAGTTGCGACGGGGTGAAATTATTATAAAGGAACTCGGCCGCGCCTCGATTATACCCGTAATATACTTTAATAACGATCGAAGTATAAAAACTTAATACGAGGATTTTATAATAATTATACGGGTATTAAGGCGGCCGTCGCTTTTTATTACGTTTACTTATAATCCGATAAGCCCTAAAATAGTTACCTAGCTTTTTCGCGGTATAATTACTTTAAATTATCCCGATATCGTTATACGTGTCTTTTATAAATAAACTTAAGATTTACTTAATTAAGTCCGTAATAAGAAGATTTTCGGCGAGTTTCGCGGTTTAGTATATATAATTAAATATTAAAAACGGGGACTTCCGTATATATATCTTTTAGTGTTCTTGGTTATTAAGGACCGTAATAAATTACTAGATCCGCGTATTATCGACGACGTTATCTTTACGGAGATTCCGGATCCCGTAATATAACCGGAATTATATAAATTAGTTACCCGAAATATAATATATAAGCCTTACGGCGGTGTAAATCGGGAAGCACCTTATATAAAGCCGTCGAAGAAGCCCGGGGAAGGTCTTTATTATTTTAAAGGTTTTCCGAAGCCGTTCTAGGACGAAATAATCGTTAACGAAGGCGGTTATCCCCTTTACCGCCGCCGGCGCGGGAGGGTTTATATCGTTACGACCCGTAACGGCGAGAGGATTAAGGATAATAAGTGGGTTATTTTATATAGCCCGTATTTATTATTACGGTACGGATCGTATATTAATATTAAAGTTTACGGCTTTATCGATACCGTTAAGTATATTTATAAATATATTTATAAGGGTAACGATATAGCTTCGGTCGTTATCGAGAGCCGTAACCCGCGCGATCCGAGCCGTTTTAACGAGATTAGTATATATATTAAGTTTCGTTATTTAAGCCCTTACGAGGCTACGTGGCGGTTATTTAAATTTCCGGTATATATAAAATGGCCGCCCGTTATACGATTTACGGTTTATCTTTTAAGCGATTAATAAGTGTTTTTCCGGCCGAGCTAGTTAGAGGATATGGTAGCGGCCTTATACGAAATGGAAGAGGTGCCGGAAAAGGCCGGAACGACGTTAACCGTATAATTTAAATATAACTTATAGAACGATAAGGCCCGTAACGTATTATATTAGGATTTCTTAAACGATTATATATTTAATAATAAAGCGTAATATAAAAGGAAGAATAAGACTTATATTATTGGTCGGATACGGGTCGTTCCGGAGGCGTACGGCGAGATATACTTTTTACGGCTCCTTTTATATAATATTTTAAGTATAACCTCTTTTACGTATCTTCGTACGGTTAACGGTATTAAGTACGAAATATATCGTACCGCGTATAACGTACTCGGTTTACTCGATAATAATAACGATACGATTTATACTTTAACCGAAGTAGTTGCGATTCGGATTAAAGGGTTATACGCTTTATTTTTATAACTAAGTTAATTTTTAGGTTTATTACGGACCCTTTAGCTTTATAGTTACGTTTCCACTCCTTTTTATGTAATGACTTGTTACGGCTATGTTATGTTATGTTATGTTATGTTAGTGTTGTTGTTGTTAGTGTTGTGTTAGTGTTAGTTGTGTTAGTGTTATGTTAGTGTTAGT